>OVBE01000251.1:0-57752 GCA_900406425.1 Iberis pinnata
AGAATGATTACATGAGTATTTATAGTGAAAATACATGCTCAAAACCCTAATTACATGTCTTTAACCTAATGTGCCGCGAGCTGGACGGCCCAACTCGTCAGGTCGGCCCTTTTAGCTTCTGTCTTCCTGGGTCCATCTTCTTCTCCACGTCGGCGCCTAGCTGGGCCTTGTGTCGAAANCCTGGTATCAACAGCGACCAATTTGTAAGTTTCTGGTGAAGCTAATAAGAAGTGGTTTGGTTTTAGAACAATCCTTTCTTAGAGAAATCCTAAGTAGAAAAGCAACTTCTTTCTTTGATATGTGGTGAGGTCAAATCTTAGTCTTGGATTTTGGATTGCTCTTTAGAAAAGAGGAAAGAGTGAAGAGTTATCTTAACTTACCCAAAGCTAATATTCTTCTTTGTGAATCGGGTATTTGCTATTCGGATGCTGATGGTGCAATTTTGATAGCAAATGGAGTTACAAAACTGGATATTTTTAGCAGCATAAGTGCAAATAAAGTTCAAAGATCCAAAAGAATGCAAACGCTTCTGAAAACTGGTTAAATCCTAAATCAGTTTTCTTTTCTACTCTTTTTCACATTTTAAAAAATCATTAAATAGTGAATGTGATTAAAATCTGCATATTTTGCTTAACTACATTTTTACTTGCAAGTGATTTTTATTAGATACACATGTAAAAAGTTATATTTTTATTACTTATTTTGTATTCATTTCTTTTGAGTGGCAAAAATATGAACAAGCAAACTTTATAATACCCATGTATATGTCACTCACCTTATATCACATAATCAACTACCAAAGTATATATGTATATATAAAGATATTTAAGTCTTTGATTGTTATAACCTATTGACAAGGAATTAACAAAAATTCAAATTTATGTTTATTTACAAACTCACCTAACCTTTTTTGTCTAGCTAATTTAATGTTAAAACCAGAGATAAATAAAATACTTATAGCATAAATAATTGAAATATTGTGAATAACTAAGTTGCTTCAAATGTACTAGTAGTTATGGCTCACAAAACTTTGAAACTTTAAATTCAATAAATATTATAATTTAATAAAAGTATTACAAAAATCCGTGCTTATCCAATACCTAGTCAGTAATAGAAGTTTTAACTCTAAGATGATATTTCAAGAATTGATACTGAAAACAAATTCTAAGATGGACAAAAAGATGTTCAACTTACGAAAAATTTCAATTAAAACGTTGGTTATCTCGAAAACCAGTCGGTTTATGTAATATCGGCAGAACAAACGAACCGGATGCAAAGAAGTGGATATACCAATGTTTTGAAGAATATTTCGTGTCCACTTTATTTTCAAAAGAGTAGCTACCATGGCGCGGTACTCCGCTTCAGCAGAAGAAGCAGAAACAATTTTGTTGTTTCTTTGTCTTCCACTAGATAAGAGAACCACCTAATAAGACGACATATAAACTCAAAGACCGGCGAGACAATGCGCAGGAGCCCAATTGCATCGCAATAAACCTGCAACTTAAGATCAGAATCACTTCGCAACAAAGATTCCTTGACCTAGAGTTGTTTTAATGTAACAAACAACCTTCAATCCCGCTTCCCAATGTGAAACTCTTGGCGTAGACATGAACTGAGAAAGGAGGGGCCCTGAAAATCCCAGTTCTGGTCGGAGTAAAATTCAGATACATTAGACGACCAATAAGTCACCAGTATTATCTTGAATCATCGCAAAGCGAACCAGTGTTGGAGGCGAGCTTTTGGTTCTGATCCATCAGAATCAGAGATGGTTTACCACCATGCAAACATGTTTCTTTCATAATATCAAAAGCGTATTATCGTTGTGAAAGAAACATACCTTCCTTAGAACGAGAAAGCTCAACACCAAGAAAGTATTTAGCCGAACCCAAGTCTTTCACATGAAAGCATGTGCTAGGGTAAAGCTTGAATTGAGTTAACGCTTGAAGCTCATTACATGAGACCAAGAAATCATCAACGTATACCAGAATACGTAATTCTACTCCATTATTCACATATGTGAAAAGTGAGTAATCATAGTATGTACAGCCACTCCCATATATGAAGAAGATGGATCTTTATGGCTCAAGTAATCTCAAGAACTTACCAAATCTATCTAAAGCCACTAATCTCAAGGTACTAATAGCTACTTTCTGCACAAGTCTAGTTGAGATTCCATCTACTATTGGAGAAGTCACTAGTATCCAAGAATTGAATCTCCTTGTTTGCTTTAACTTGATAGAGATCCCTTCCTCTATTTAGAGCCTTAAGAAGTTAAAGAAACTAGGAATTATAGCATGTTCAAAGCTAAACCATTTGGGCTCACAGTAGACAACAACTTCATCTTCTGATATTTTGCAAAGTTTATAGAATTTGATATGAGTAATACAGCTATAGAAGAGTGTCCTTCATCAATCATGGCTTTCTCCCGTATTTGTAAACTCTCAACAATGTATGGTGAAAGCCTCAAAGTGTTCCCTGATGTTCCTGATAGTATTGAAGAGTTACTATTGCATCAGACTGGAATTGAAGAAGTCCCTTCACCGATTCAGAATCTCTCAAGCCTCAGTAAACTAAGCGTGCGTCGATCTGAGAAGCTAAAGATACTTCCAAGTAACATCAATCTTGAATCTTTAACTTCTCTTGATCTCAGTTTCTGCACTCAATTGAAAACGTTTCCAAAGATATCTACAAGTATTATATATCTCAATCTGAGTCATACTGCTATAGAAGAAGTACCTTCATCTATATGGTCTTGGTTTAGTATTCATGAATTGAATTTAGAAGATTGCAAAAGCTTGTTCAATGTTGGTCTTCAAGAATTGAACTTAAGTGATACAGATGGTGTTTCAAAGACTTTTCGAGTTCTACCATTAAGTATTAAACTCAAACGATGCAAGAATCTCGTTTCATTGCCTCACCTTCCATATTATGTCAAAGAACTTAATGCAGCTGGATGTGAGTTACTGGAGAGAGTAGATGGCTTCTCTATTATCCAGATACATATCTCAACTTTGGTAATTGTTTTAATCTAAGCCAAGAATCCAAAGAACTCATCTCGAATCGCAACATTGCGCTCTTACCTGGTAAAGAACTGCCTTCAGACTTTGATCATCAAGAAAATGGAGATTTCCTAACAATCAATTTGGAGGATCAAAGATCTTTTCCATTATTCATGAGATTTAAAGCTTGTTTATTTCTACTTCATGGCTATTTTATAGAGGAAAAAGATGATACCGAGGATAAGGTTGATCAATCGACATATGACAAGAACCTTTCTTGTTGTGTTTGGGGAGTTGATGATAGTATTATCTACCATCCTTACTTGGATTAGAAAAGCATCTATATTTCTTAGAATCTTCCATCCCTATCGAAACAGATGTGAATTTGAATGAGCTTGTCTTTGAGTTCAAGATCACTGGTCGTCAATACTGGAGAATAGAAGAAATTAGTGTAACAATCTTGTATGATGATGATGACTATAGAAGTATTTACAAAAAAAAACAGACAACTTTATTAAAGAACTTTCTATGCAGACAGGAATTGTAAGAGCAAGAAACAATTTCAACAGGTTGCCTTTTTTTAGTGATAAGCCTTGTATTAGTGAAGAGCCTACTCTACAAGTTAGTGTAGGTAAAAAGAAACGATTTCAAAGAATATGGTCTTCAAATCTCGGAAGTTGCTGCCGTTCTTAATGTGCTCATTTTAATGCATATATATGATCTCCGTCTTCTTTATGCACGAAGAAACATCTTTTTCTCGCAATCTACAATCTCATTTGCCATTATAAACTCACTTCACAGGTGCAGTAAGTTTAACAGTCTTCATGATATGTTCGATTCGCTAAGCAGATTCATCCATCTTCTTCTTCTTCTTCTTAACCTCTTCCAATAGCAACAAACAAGTTTTATTCATTGGTCTAATATCTTCACTAATCATCTCTTCAAAAACACAAATAACCCCTATACACACATATTAGCTCTACAAAACCTCTATATCAGTAAAGTATAAATTCTGATTCATCAATACTTAGATGATGTTTAGTCACCATTTCTCATCCTTGAAGCTACTCGTAAAGATTCTTCAAACTCTTTCTGTGAATTTAAAGGAGATATAATAGTTGTGTAAAATATCGAATTCGGATGAGATCGATTAGCTTCCATTTCACTTAACATCTCATAGACCTTAATGAAATCAGATTGCAAACAATAACACAAGGACGAAATCCATGACCTTTCATCTCTTGAATCGTCCAAATAGCTTTATCTACTCTATTAGCTTTACACCAACCATGACCATTAGGACTAAATTGAAGTGACTAAGACACATATACGACACTGAACGGATAGAAAGAGAGTTATCAAAAACACAAATTATGATTAGGAATCATTTAAACACTTTTACAAAGCTGTTTAATCAGATTTATTCAACATCCACACTTGGATCTGAGACTGACCAATTCCTAATCTACCCAACTCTCTTCACAACAGTAGTTGTGATGCACTCTTTGTTCACTCACCAATGAACCCTAAAACCTAGACCTTGAACTTCTCCTTTTTTCTTTTGAGAAAACAAGTCTCTATTTTTTCTTTTTGCGTTGAATGCATAAACGTCCTGCAATTTTTCTTCAAGACTTTATCTCATCAACTTCCTTAATCTTCTCAAGCAATATATCCAATATATTTTTTCCAAGATTATCTCCAACCAATTTAGTTAATATCCCCTTTTTATTGAGATATTAAACCCAAGATTATCTCCAACCATTTTAGTTAATATCCCTTTTTTATTGAGATATTAAACTAATCTTTCTTTTCTTTTCATCACGTTAATATATTATTTCTCTTAAGATATTTTGTTTGCTTCTTCTCCACGTCATCACAAGTTTAGTTTTGACCTTCTAGAAAATTCAACTCAACATTCTCCCCCTTTTTATCTGAATGTGTTACCTCAAGTATCCTGAAACTTATAACACAAGAGCCAAAACCACAATACCAAGTATACCATGACAATTAATGCACTTATCCAAAAGAGGCAAATTTATAAGTACTCTTAAAGTGATTAGTACTCTTAAAGTTGTTAAACAGACCAGGTTCAGTAACATCAACGAAAACATGCCAAGTACATCAACGAAAACATGCCAAGTTGAATATCAAACTAGAGTACTAAAGTGTCTAACACACTTCTGACACACAAACTTGATTTACTAACTAGCATACAGTAGAATTCGACATAAATCAATCATTCAGAATTCATCATTCATCATTATCATTTCTACTTTCAGCATCATATTATTCTCCCCCTGCTTGAGTGCATATTCAGATAAAAACATCAAGAAAAAAGAAGCAAGGAACTTAGGAGACAAAGAAACTTACCTTGTAGCTTGAGCATGACCGCTTGAATAAAGCGATTGAAGAAGATGAGATTTAACAACCCTAAGAGACAGAAACTTTGGCAAAAAGGATTAGTTGCACATGGGCCCGTTTTATTTGGCCAAAAAAATGAGAGATTTAGCCCAAAGGGAAACTAATTCATTAGGTCCATGGTTAAATTCCAATATCCATCGATTTAACAAGTAAACCAATTCTACTTAAGAGATTAAAAGGTGTAACATGAGACATTGATTATAGAATTCATAGACCAAGATGCAGCATGTCGAGAATCTATACAATGACAAAGGATCAAAATATGAAGAACTAGTGAGGACCCCATGTGATCAATTAAGTAGTGTAAATACAGTTGTAACAAGGGAAATTAGAACGAGAAGTTAATTGTTCGGTGATTGTATGAACCACAAATCAAAACTTTATTAGATCTACAACTTGTAACTTAAATGGGTAGCTCTTTCTCAGCTGAGTAGCTGTCACACCATCCAATCACTTAGCATATAATCGTCAGATCCTAAACATATAGCCTTATATTGTGCGTTTTTCATTCGATCCCATGTAGCTTACATAATCACACATTATTTTGAGCTTGTTTTTATATCATTTGTGTAGCTATTTCTCAGCCGAGTAGCTTTCACACAATCTATTTTTTTGTTAACATAACTTTAAAAACTTTGTGTGATTACGCAATGCGCCTATACTGACAATGATCACACTTAGATCTAAAATGTTTTTATCATCTCAATCCGAGATGAGTGTCGATCTTTTAAGTTACTACATGAAACCTACTTATCATATCCGGACAGTGATCGAGCTCAGATCAAGAATGTTTTTATCATCCTAATCTGAATGGAGTGTCTTTCACACCAGACGCACACAACTTTTGGCAATATGAATAGAGACCTCCTTTCTAATCTAAGCAACTTGTTACAGAGAGGTTTTAAGACGAAAAACTATAATACATAGATCTGTGGTTTATGACTTTCACCTTACCCTTGAGGCTAAAACTAGATTTAGTGAAATTCACATATCCCAATTGCTCTACGCAAGCGTAGAAAAGAATTAAGATCAAGGGTTTTTTTTTGAAAATATCATCTAGTTGATTTTCAGAAGACACATGCTCAATGATAAAAAGTTTATCCTCAATTAATTCCCTAACAAAATGATGCCTTATGTCAACATGTTTAGTTCGAGAATGCTGAACTGATCTTTTAGAGATGTTTATTGGACTCATGTTATCACAATTCACAAGTAGGGGATGAGAATTAATACCATATCCAGTGAGCATTTGTTTCATCCTCATTAACTGACTACAGCAGCTTCCAAGTGTGATACACATTTCTTCGGCAGTGGATAAAGATACACAGTTTGTTTCTTGTTATGCCATGAGATAACTTTATTTCCTAAAAAGAAACAACTTCCTGATGTAATCTTCATATCATCTAGACATCCAGTCCAATCTGCATCACAAAATTCTGCAGGGTTTGAGTTAGTTTCATTAATGAAATATATCTCATAATCAAGTGTTCCTTTAACATAGTTAAGGATACGTTTCACAGCATGGAGATGTGATTCCTTGGGTGCAGCTTGATATCTTGGATACAATCTGACACTAAGGCACAAGTCATATCTACTTGCAGTCAAATATAGAAGACTTCCGATGATTTCTCTATAGGTATTCTCATTTATTGATTTTCCCACATGTAACTCTCCTATGACATCATCGAGTGAGTGATTGCTGTGGACTTCAAGTTGATCTTGAGCTTCCTTGACACCATATTCCTCAGAGTCATGAGTTTCCTCTTGTATATCCGTTATAGTTGGAACAGAGTGTGTTACTCCCTTTTTGTAGTGTGATACTCTTGCAAATGCATCCTAAATTCCCGTCATATGATGTGAGCAGCAGCTGTCATGCAATTCATCTCTCGCTTCTTGAATGATTTATAAAAATGCAAAGTTACATACTAGATTTCCTTCTTCTTCTTTGGTTAGAGTTATCTCTTTCTTTAAGTTTGAACTCTGAGGTTTATCTTCTTTTGCTACTTGGTTTGTATGTTTTGCAACCCAGAAATATCCAAATCTCCTTGGTTCTAGATACACAACTCTTAATTTCCATGCTTGATAGAAATGATGCTTCAATTTTCTTTTCTTGTTACGAAACTGAGTGCGTTTCACACTTGTCCTACACTTCTCGTTTGGTTGGTTGCGTTGTTGATCAAGATGACCTTTATGACTTGTCTGCCTGTATGTCCTCTGCTGTGTGAGATTTCTCTTTTCAGCTTAGTGATGCACTTTCTCTGCTGCTACAAAGTTGGATAACGTTGAAGTATCAACATGATCATACAACTTTTTCTTCTTCTTTTTGAGTATGACTTGTCCATCTGTTGTTTTCAAGGAAATTTCAGATTTCAGAGAGTCTATTTGGTTTGCAGAGATTTTACCACCATCATTGAATTCAGTTTCTAGATTGAGTAATCCTCCTGATACAAACTCACTTAATCCGTCGAGGATCATGTGATCGATGTTGGATTTGCCTTGATACCCAAGACCCCAATTCACTTTTGGAGGTTGTCCTACACTTAATATTTTATCCAAATGTTTTGTACCACTGTTGAACATTCTTATTTTCTTATGATTCTCTCTTAGCTCAAATTCCAAAGACTGAATCTTTTTCCTTTCTTCATTTGCCCATGCATTCATTTGTTTGATGGTTTCTTCAAGTTCAACATTCTTTTCGGTTTGAGCTTTTAACTCTTGCTGGATTGTGTCTAGTGAAGAATCTGAATCACTTGTATTCTTCTGACTTCTATGCTCCATCTCTAGAATATTCACTTGTGCTTTCAACATCGCTTTTTCTTTGACAAATTATAGATTATCCCTGCTTAGATCGATCCAGTTATTGAAAAATGTTCGATATTCAGCTCTAGCATCTATTTCACCTTCTCCTTCAGAATCTATGTCAGTGTCCGACGTAGTGTCTGACACACTATTACGGTTTTCTAGAGAAGTTAAAGCAACGAAATTTAGCAATGATTCTTCATCTAAATCATGATTGTCATACTCAGTATCACTAGAATATAACAATGATTTCTCTTTCTCTTTCAAGATGGTTGGACATTCTGCTATAGTATGTCCTATACCCTTGCACTCAATACACCTTTGATTTTTCCATTTACTTAGAGGACAATCACTTTTAAAATGTCCATACCCTTGGCATTCATGACATTGAAGATCTTGTTTAGTGTTTGATCTTTCTTCACTTTTTTCTCCACGACCTCCACTGCTTTGTTGACCTTTAAAGGTTCGAGTTTTTCCCTTTTCAATTCTCTTAAGCATCTTGTTGAAGTTCTTAGCTACTAAACTCATGTTTTCTTCCATTCTTTGTATTCGTTCGTATTCTTGATTAGTAGTGAAGGAAATTCCCTTCACCTTAGTACTTGGTTCTTTTGGATCATCCAACTCCTCTTCTTTAAGCATCCCAACCAGTTTATCAAACTTCATATCAACAGTATTCATGGCCATTTTCAAAACGGCTTTGTGAGCTGCAAATCGTTCGGGAAGACACCTTAAGAGCTTCTTTACAAGTTTCTTTTCCTTGTACTTTTTCCCTAGGACAAAGGCTTCATTTGCAAGAGTGTTGAGCTTTGAGATGAAGCTGCTAACAGATTCATCTGGTCCCATCTTTAAATTTTTGAATTTAGAGGCCAAATGGTCAATCCGAGTGCGTTTGACACTAGTATCACCCTCGAAGTGGTTTATCAATGTGTCCCAAGCTTCTTTTGCGGACTCACAGCCTTGTATTATTTTAAATTGATCATGATCCACAGACGTGAAGATGTTCGTAATGGCTTTTGAGTTGTACATTGATGCCTTCTTCTCTGCTTCTGTCCATAGTTCACTCGGTTTTGGAATCTCCTTTTGATTTTCATCGAGAATTGTGGTTCTTTCCAACCTTTGACTACAGCAGCCCATGCATCTTCATGAATTCCTCGAAAAATATGCCTCATCCTAGCTTTCCAGTGTCCAAAATTACTTTCATCCAACATGACGATAGTTTGAACAACAATAAAGTCCCTTGATGTATCCATGTCTTCTCCAGGATCTCAACCTGATTAGATTGACCAGCTCTGATACCAATTGAAGTGACTAAGACACATATACGACACTGAACGGATTGAAAGAGAGTTATCAAAAACACAAATTATTATTAGGAATCATTTAAACACTTTTACAAAGCTGTTTAATCAGATTTATTCAACATTCACACTTGGATTTGAGACTGACCAATTCCTAGTCTACCCAACTCTCTTCACAACAATAGTTGTGATCCACTCTTTGTTCACTCACCAATGAACCCTAAAACCTAGACCTTGTATTTCTCCTTTTTTCTTTTGAAAAAATAAGTCTCTGTTTTTTTTTGTGAGTTGAATGCATAAACGTCTTGCAATTATTCTTCAAGACTTTATCTCATCAACTTCCTTAATCTTCTCAAGTAATATATACAATATATTCTTTCCAAGATTATCTCCAACCAATTTAGTTAATATCCCATTTTTATTGAGATATTAAACCAAGATTATCTCCACCCAATTTAGTTAATATTTTTTTTTTTTTATTAAGATATTAAAACTAATCTTATGTTAATATCTTATTTCTTTTAAGATATTTTGTATGCTTCTTCTCCACCTCATCACAAGTTGAGTTTTGACCTTTAAAAAATTCAACTCAACATAAATATGTGACTTAAGCTCAAGCATAGTCTCTAGAATTGCTGATTGACAACAAAAAAAAAAAAATCTCTAGAATTGCTTGGATTGTTATTAACTATTAAGATTGATGACTAGCAAATTTTGGTTTTTTTTATTGAGCTCAATACTAACTTCATGTTCCTCTAAATAGCTTTGGTACTAAGCTTTATACATAACAAAAACTCTTCTTTTGCTATTCTATTTCCAACTCCATTCCCTTCTAACCACAAAAAAAAAAGATAGCTTTTGACATTATTCAAAGAACTACAATTTCAAGCTACCAATCCCAAAATAAAATGGTATCGAAGCAAAAGAGATCGAGAGAGATTAAAACAAAACAGAACATCGAGCAGTGACAAAAGCAAAAACAGAGGCAAACTAATCACTTAGATATGGAAAAATTGACCTCTTAGAAGCAACTCCTTCACTTGCTGAAATTCATGTTTCAAGTTTATCCTCCTCTCCTTCTAGATGCGGCATTGTCTCTCCTTCAACCCAGCTTCTCCGAACGGCGACGACCCTTTTCCCCGATCTTCCTTAGGAGGTATGCTGCATTCCTATTTTTATGCATACCAAGTGTTTGTTGAAATGCCTTAATGAGATAATCTTTGGTTTGGATGTACAGAGGACGTGGCCTCCTCTTCCAGAAACGCTTCCAATCCATCGCCAATCTTTAACCTCAGCCGCGAGTTAGCTTACGCTTTTCAGACCCCGTCCTACCATGACATACGTTCACGGATTCACGTAGTTGAACATCATCTGCATATCCAACCGGACATTGTTGATCGGACGGAGTTGCTTCTCTCTCAAGTTCTCCAACCAAATAAGGAATCCGTCCAAGAAGCTCTTAGCCATGTCAAGCCAACTACACTCACCCATCTCATTTCAACTTACTTCCAACATAGCGAAAATGCCACCCGCCTTTGCTTGAATCTTTACCAAAACGTACTTACCGCTCGACACCTCTACACACCCCTCTTTGATCTCTTCAACATCCTTCCCGGTGATTCCCACGCCATTGACGAGTCCCTCTGTAACTTGGCGTTTGACGTTTTCCTAAAACTCGACACATTTGAAAACCCTTTCTCACCTCCTGAATCCCACAACTTTCAAGAGACTCAATTATGCTTTTCCCAGCTAAAGCACAAGCTGGATAGCCGTCTCCGTAAGTCTAGGTCACGGGTCCGCCTCATCCACCATGCCACAGCTGGTTCTGCCTTATCTCTTGTGGCTGCTTCTGCTGTTGTTATTGCCTCTCATGCACTTCCCACCCTTGTTCTTGCAGGTCCCCTTTGCAGTCCTTATCTCCCTCACAGTTTCAAGAGGAAGGAGTTGACTAACATTTCTCAGCTCAATGCTGCTTCCAAAGGAACTTTTGTGCTCAACAAAGATCTCGACACCATTGACCGTCTTGTCTCCCGTCTTCACACGGGGATTGAATACGACAAGCTTTTCATTCGGCTTGGATTGGAGAGAGGGAGGGATGTCTATTCTATTCAGGAGATTTTGAAACAGCTTCGAAAGAGTCACCTTAACCTCAACCACCAACTCAAGGATCTTGAGGATCATATTTGCCTCTGGTTCACCAACGTTAACAAAGCTAGATCGTTGCTCCTTCAAGAGATCCACATTTCAGTTGTGCAGCCAGGGTGAGGGAACAAATTAGTACAGCCTCTAGTCGAAATGGATCAAGATTACAAGGTCAGTGCTTTATGCAAACTCACAAAGTACTTGTTTCGATTTGATGAAGTCAATGCTTATTTGTACTTGTTTGGGAGTCTGTACTACATTCTATCAATTTGTCTTTGGTTTTTTTGAGATCACTTACTTCGTTTGTTTTATTTATTTGTATTTGTCGCTCACAGTGAGATGCAAAGGTGATATAGACGAAGACGTTGAGCAAGGACATGTCCACATACAGAAAATTAGAGTTCTGAGTATTAAAAATGTTTAGAATTTGAGATTCAACTTAGATCTTATTATGGTTGAAAAGACAAGTGAATCAAATATTACAAACAAAACATATGTCTACAAACTCCCATCACCTCACATGAATGAGAATTGCAAAAACCCAACAAAAGAAAATTCCAATTTCAAAATGAAAATCTTACACTACTACAAGAAACATTTAAAAATCCGACCACCATTTTGGTCGGAAAATGGTCAGAAATTCATATTTTCGACCATTTTCCAACCAAAGTGGGTTAGTTGGAATTTTTTGGTCGTAATTTTTTTTGTGAGAAACTTGGTCGGAAAATAAAGTCGGAAATTGGTCGGAATTTTGTTGGAAAAAAGATAGTCGAAAATTGGTCAGAAAAGTTTTTCGAATATATTTTCTTAATTGGTCGGAAAAAATTTCTGACCAATTTCTGAATAATTTTTTAATTTTTTTTTAAAAAAATCAGAATAATCTTTATAAAATAATAATATTTTAAAATCAAAATTTCAAAACATATGTATAATTTGTGATCTAATTACATAATCTAATTCTAAATTTTTAAAATGTAATTTTATAACCTATAACCTAATTTCATAATCTAGATATTCTAATTACTTAAACCTACATAATGTACTAGCATAAACTTATATATTTTTATTTGAAACCTAAAGAACAATTTGAAAAGATTTAGAGAAATTTTAGAAAGTTTTTGGTGTAATGAAGAAGTGAAACTTGATTTATATAGAAGAAATAGTTCGACCAAATTCCGACCCAACCAAAAAATTGGTCGAAAATTAGTTGGAACATGTATTACATTTTCGAACTAATTTCCGACCAATTTTCTAGTTTAGTCGAAAATTAGTCGTAAAATTTAGAACTTAGTCAAATATCAAATATATTTGTTGATAACGGCTAACGACAGATAGTTTACATCGGGCAAATTTACTGACGAAATTTGTGATGAATTTCTGACGGGATTTACCTGTCAGTAATATTCCGTCAAAAATTCCGTCAGAAATTTCTGACAGTCACTATTTCCGTCACTTTTTTCTGAAGGATTTTTCCCGTCAGAAATTTCCGTAAAAAAACTCCTTGTTTTCTTGTAGTGTAAAGTTAACATGCTCTTCTTTATAACAATCTTAACACAAGACTTTTTGCTTCTTGTTCTCATTGTTCTTGTGTGCATATAAGTCTTTTATCATAATATCTGCAGATTCTTTGAATCCAGTTTGGTCGTAAATATTTCCACAGCATCCATGAGCATCGTCCAAGAGTTTTACACGACATCCTTCTATTCTCTAGCATTGACCAGTGATCGCTCGCTCACATCCACCTTTCTTTCTTTAGAGATGGAAGATTCTATGAAATAAAGATGCTCTTCCAATCCAAGTAAAGGTGGTAAATGATATTTACAAGATACAAATCCAACAACAACGCCTCTATCAACTCCCAAAATGCAACAAGAAAGCTTCTTGTCATCTGTAAAGTGATCAACCTTATCCTCGGCATAAGGAATTAGCAATAGACAAGCTTTAAATCTCACGAATAATGGATAAGGTCTCTGATCCTCCACATTGATTGTGAGGAAATCTCCTTTTGCTTGATGATCAAAGTATCCAGACAGTTCTTTACCAGGTAAGAACGCACGCTTGCAGTTCGACATGAGTTCTTTGGCTTCTTGACTTGGATTGAAACAATTACCAAAGTTGAGATATGTCACTCTCCGTTGATTAGTATAGAAGCCAACTACTGTCTCCAATAACTCACATCTAGCTGAATCAAGCAGTGAGACAAAATCTGGAAGGTGAGGCAATGATTCGAGATTGTTGCAGCCATTGAGTTTAATACTTATTGGTAGAACTCAAAAAGCGTCTAAAACACTATCCAATGAACTCGCAATGTTCAACTCTTCACGAAAAATATTGAATAGAATTTTGCAATTTTTTAAGTTCAGTTCGAGAAGACTGGACCAAGACCATATAGATGAAGGGACTTCTTCTATAGCACTATGACTCATATTGAGATTTACAATACTTGTAGATATCTCTGGAAACGTTTTCAACTAAATGCAGTAACTGAGATCAAGAGATTTTAGAGATACCATATTTATGTTGGTTGAAAGGATCTTTAGCTTCTCACATCCTTGCATGCGTAGTGTAGTGAGGCTTGAGAGGTTCTTAATCAATGAAGGGACTTCTTCTATTTTGGTTTTTTCTAATACCAACACTTCAATGCTCTCAGGTACATCTGGGAACACTTTGAGGCTTTTACAAGACTTCATATTGAGTATACGAAGACAAGATAAAGTCATGATTGATGAAGGAAACTCTTCAATATCTGTATCACTCATATTAAGTTCTGTAATCTTTGCAGATATATCAGAAGAAGAAGTTATCAACTGTGAGCCTAAATTTTTTAGCTTTGAACATCCTCCAATTCCCAGATTCTCTAACCTCTTTAGGCTCCAAATAGAGGAGGGAAGAACAACCAAACTCCCACAAAATACGAAATTCAACGTTTTGATTTTAATGGCATTCCCAATAGTAGAAGGAATCTCTACTAAACTTGTGCAGAAAACAACTTTTAGTACCTCAAGATTAGCGGCTTTAGACAGATTTGGTAACTTCGTGAGGAATATGGAGGACGTAAGATCTATCTTCTTTAGACATGGGAGAGGCTGTTGTATACATATTAAAAATATCAGGAAAAAGATGATCAATTTTATGCATTGAAATGAAATGGTAAAACTACTTACAATAGGTTCTTCCCAGAGGTTCTCAAGCTTGCTTTTTTTCATCTCAAGTTTAACAAGAAACAGAGGATGAAACTCACGAGGCAACATTGTCATTGGACATTCATCCCATTGTAGGAATTTAAGTTTATTACCTCTAAATTTCAGGCCTTCTGGTAAAACAAGTTTAGCCTTGTTATCTAAATACAAAGGACTCTTGAATCTTATGAATTGGAGTCTAGACATTCCTTCAAAGGTTTTCTCGTCAATAACTATATCTTCTTTGATCTCTGATAAATCAAAATCTATTCCTCTAATAGTCTCAGTGCCCTCAAAGAAGGTTATTGTTTAGTTAGTTGCAAAGTAAGAATAGACTGAGGAAAGAACTTACTGTATTGTCTGAGAGTACATCAGAAATCTCTTGAGTATCCATCAAGAATTGACGTTTCCCTGGATCAGGAACAAATTGTCTACAGACGATTTCTTTAGCCACTTTCTCCAACAAATTATGAACCACCAACCAATTCAAAGTATAAGTCAGCCTTTTAAAAATTATTGATCAAATTATGATTTATACTCATATTGATCAAATTTCATCCTTGAGTCCATTATAGAAAAACTAATTCGGATTTTTTAAGAAAAAGGTTTTTTTGTGTTGTTTAAGTTCTAGGTTTCTAACAATGACAATGAAACGATATGCTATATATAAAGTTCGAAAATCAGAATCGAAACGACGCAAAATCTGTATGTGCGTCGTTTCATATGGACCGGTCAAACATAACATTAATATGTTTTGGAGTACATTGTATATTAATTCTCAACATACATCCCAATAGCACTTGGGATTTTATAAAGTGGATACATACATTTTATTAATATTCATTTGGAATTGAAAAGAGGATCTTTGTTAACACATTTTATATAATTCACATTCGTCAATGATTTGTGGTTTAGGGTTTATTAACAAATATAAAAAGGGAAGTTAACCCTAAACCCTAAACCCTTATGATAGTTTTCTCATATAAAAACGTGAGTTAGACTCTTGATGAATTATTTATAGTATACATTGTATATGATTAACTTTATATGAGTTAGATCTCGTTCCTAAATCTACATGTTAGGTTTAAAGTAACCAAAGACAACATACATACATCTCGATAGCATTATCAATTCTCATTCAATAAAGTGGATACAAACGTTTTTATTAATATTTACTTTCGATTGAAAAGAGGGTCTTTATTAACACATTTTATATAATTCACATTCCTCAATGAATTACGGTTTAGGGTTTACTAACAAATATAAAAGAGAAGTTAACGAGTTCCAAATGAAGGCGGTGATCCTATTAACACAATTGGTCAACCATCGGAACAATATGCATTGGAAAATGTTTCTTTCATTTCACAAGATGATAATTCTTCAAGTGAAAATGAATATGAAGAAAATTGTGGTTCGCCTAATGATGATTTTGGCGCATGTGATGCACAAGAAAATTAGGTTGTTAGTATGGAATAGGAATATGACCTTGATATTAGAGTGGGTCAGGAATTTGAGAGCAAGAATGCATTCAAAGAGTTAGTAGAAAGAGTTGTGCATCAAAACTGTTTTGAGGTCCGATTAGCTAAATCTAGACCTGGTTTATATGTGTTAAAGTATCGCGCAAGTTCATGCCCATGGTATGTTCGAGTTGCAAAATTAATGAATTCTGATTATTTTACGGTTAGAACCTATAGGATGATGCATACGTTCTCTCGGATTACTACGAGTACAAGGAAGAACAAACAAAAGGGCACACTAAGATTAGTTGTGAATATTTGGCATAACGATTATCCAGGCCTATTCGACACTCCAACTCCGAAAAAAACAAGCTGCTGTTGATGTGCGAGGTAGTCCGGAAGAGAGTTTTATGATGTTGCCTTCTTACTTACACATGTTAAAGAAAGTGAAAGAAGGTACAGTCACAAAGGTAGAATGTGATGAGGACGGAAAGTTTAAGTATATTTTCATCGCGTTGGCAGCTTGTATCGAAGGCTTTCAAGCAATGAGAAAAGTTATCATTATGGACAGAACCTACCTTAAGACTTCTCATAGTGGAGTTCTAATTGTTGCAACGGCTCAGGATCCAAACCATCACCATTACCCTATCGCTTTTGGGGTAGTTGATGCTGAAAAAGATGCAAGTTGGAGGTGGTTTCTTAGTATGTTGAAAACGGTGGTGCCAGATGATCCTAATCTTGTGTTTGTTTCGGATCGAAATGCAAGTATCATTAAGATGGTAGCCGAAGTTTATCCAAATTCTAAGAATGGGTATTGTATATACATTTGTCATAGAATGTGAAATTACGTGTTCATGATGCTAACAAATACAAAGTTGCTTCGAAGTTCAGAGAATGCGCCAAAATTTACACCGAGGTTGATTTTATAAAACTATATGAGGGGTTTAGAAAGAAGTATCCAAAAGCATGTGAGTATCTAGACCAAAGTGTTGATGAGAAAAAATGGGCTAAATGTTATTTTCCAGGGGAAAGGTACAACATTGACACCACAAACTGTGTGGAATCTATCAATGCTATTTCAGAGAAGCAAAGAAGTATTCGTTACTAACGATGCTTGATGCGATTTTTGAAAAAGTTGGTGAGTGGCTTAACAAGCACAGGAAGAGTGCTGCTGACGGATCCACTACACAAATGTTGGTGCCTTATGTTAATGGTTTGTTGCACACAAGATGTCAGACTTCAAAGTTGTTAATGGTAACTGATCTAAACTCATATCAGCTTGAATACAATGTGATTGGGAGAGATGGGAAAACTTATCTGGTTGATTTGAGAATGAAAACTTGTACTTGCAAATATTTTGACATAGATAAGTATCCATGTGAGCATGCAATTGCTGCTGTCATGAAACATGCAGAGAAATGGGTTGATGTTGATATGCATGAGTTTTGCTCAAAATATTATTTGATGGAGCAGTGGGCATTGGCGTATTATCGAACGATTTATCCGGTAGGTCATATCTCGGAGTGGAATATTCCAGATGATGTTAAAGCTTCGTGTGTTTTACCTCCGGATCGCATAATAAAGAAAAGAAGAAGACAAGATACTAGGTTCTCTTCGGATGGTGAAAATCAAAGAAGAAGAAGAAGTAATCGAGGACTTTGGCGCTTTTTCGAAAGTGATAATTCTGAAACTAGTAACAACTAGTTGTACTTGTTGTAATTTTTACCTTCTAAAAAACCAGAGGCTTGTTGTGCTTTTTAATTGTTGGACAATTGGAATAACTAGAGTAACTATGTTTACCTATGCCTTTTTGCAAAAACCAGAGGCTTCATAACTGAAATAAATGGAATAACTGGAGTAACTAAGTTTAACTATGAATTTTCTCAAAAACCAGGGGCTTCATAATTGAAATAATTGGAATAACTGAAGTGACTAGGTTTAAATATGAATTTTCTCAAAAACCAGGGGCTTCAAAAGTGAAATAACTAGAATAACTGGAATAACTATGTCAAAATTTTTAAAATGTGAAAAACTAATTTATTTGATAAATTGTTATTTGCTTACGATATGGAAGAAGTGTAAATCAAATTTTTGATTTATTAATAATTTGAGTGTCTTGTATTTAGTTTTTTGAAATTATTTGTATCTATTTCAAGTTTTACATCCAATGCCTTATACTACTAAGCATTGTTTTAAAATTAAGCTCTTGAATTACTAAAATGATGTAAGTAAACCATTTTTGGAAATATTATTACACAAAAACATGTGAAATATATTTTTATTTTATATTACATGTGGTTTAACTAACAACTTGTATTCAAACTAAGGTTTAACTAGTTATTCTAGTTTTTGGTCAAAAGTCATACTATGTGGAGTGAAGAATAACTGGATAACTAGGAATAAATATAAACATATACTTTCATAGTTAAACGCAGTTATTCTCAGTTATTCTTTTTTGGCGGCGCACTTGTCAGCTTTGTCGGCTAGTTAATCTTAGTTATTTTCAGTTATTCTTTTTTTGGCGGCGCACTTGTCAGTTTTGTCAGCTACTTAATATTAGTTATTCTCAGTTATTCTTTTTTAACGGGGCATTTGTCAGCTTTGTTAGCTAGTTAATCTTTGTTATTCTCAGTTATTCTCAGTCGATGAAACTTATGCCTAGTTAAACTCAGTTATCCCGACAGGAATAACATTACCAAGCATTTTAAATATCCCAAACATTACTAAGTTTGAACATTAAGCATCCTAAACATTAAAAAGTCTTCAAACATAAACATCCTAGACATTAAAAAACAGTCTTCACACATAAACACCAAATCTAAATATTTAACATCCTACGCACGCTTGCGCTTCTTTTCCTTATCCTTTTCCTCCTTTTTTTTCCTCCTTTTTTTCCTCCTCCTTTTTCTCCTTCTTCTTTTCCTCCCTCGTTTCCTTCTTCTTCATTTCCTGCGTGTAAGGAGGACCCAACAACGCCAAGTTCTTCTTTGGTTCTCTCTCGCCAATATTTTTGAACGATGCGTCGGGTTGCAACGTAGCTACGAATTTATCCAATGTTTCTGCTTCTTTAACCGAAACAGCCTCTCCTACCTCTTCAGCCTCTTTGGCTTCCACATCAGCTAAGATAGCTTCCTCTAGAGCAGCTTCTTTGGCTGCAGCTTCTTCAGCCTCCTTTGCCTTAGCAGCAGCCTCATCTTCCGCATGCTTTGCTACTGCTTCTTCAGCCTCCATCCTCGCCATCATATCATCCACTACCTTATTACCAGCAACTGTTATAAGGTCAGTTAAATCATAAACTTTCGTCTTGGCAGCAGCAGCCTTAAGTAGTGCGTCTACGGCTTCTTCTCCACTATGCGTACCAGTTTCCTCTGGTATAACATCAGCTACTTGTCCACCCTCTTTTGCACCAGTTTACTTTTGACTAGTATCAGCTTCTACTCCACCCTCTTCCGCACCAATATCTTCTTGCATGATATCAGCTTATACTCCATTATTTTCCCAATGATGTGATCCTAATTAGCAAAGACAAGAAAATTAAATAGTTATAACGATAAATCATTCAAATAATAATGAAAGGAAAATGTTAAATACCTCCATAATCGAATTCGTATCGTCAACACCATACTTCATTGGTGCCTTGTTCTTCTTGAAAACAAAACCTTCAATTCCAGTTATTCCTTGTTATACTAGTTTGTTGTATCTAGTTGTACATAGTTATTCAATTTTTTCGCAGTTATTCAGCATCTACGCGTACATAGTTATTCCATATATTCCTAGTTATTCTGCTCAGTTGTACATATTTATCCCACTTATTCCCAGTTATTCTATTACATACCTTCGTTTCACCCAAAGCATTGTATATATCGAATATATGATAACCTTTGGGTGTCTTGTTCAATAAACTTTCCCTTGGACATCCTTGGACAATTTCCAAATGGAGCTTCAACGTCTTCGCGAAACTCTTTCTTCAATACATCGATGCATTCAAATGGAAAAATCTACCCAATAATTGAGAAAGTTGTTTCTAGTTATCCTAGTTATACAATTGCATTATGAATCCAAAAAATATCTTCTTTACCTCTAATGGCACTACGAAACCGGGAATCGTAATCGTCTTCTTGAAGCTCTTCTCGAAGATGTTCAGCACCTTCAACACTTATCTCATCATATCTTCAAACGTGAGTCTTCCCCAAGGAAACTACCCGCATACGTTCAAGTCATTCACTACTTTAAGTAGGAAAGAGTCAATAAATCCTCCAACATCTTTTATCCGTCCTCTGATGACGGATGCTAAAAATTACAAAACCGCCATCTTAAACTTCTCTTGAGACGACCCTTGCATCGACAACAACTTCTCTTCAACTTTACTGCGCTCCGGATTTGCACCTTTTCCAAAATTCTTCTATAAAAATTTTAAACTGCCCAAATTCTTGTAATTTTCCGGGTATAGATGGCAGTTTATCCCGGATATGAGTCCATGCTCTCTTAAGGAGTAGCGAATTAGGACACTGTTCACTACAAACCATAGTTCTTGTTTCTTGTCTGTCTTCACTGTTCGAACTATGAGTGACCATAATCCCAAAAGCCTATGGTTCTTTTCCATAGGCATATGGAAAAAGTGCTTGAACTGAGGATTCTCTTCGAACCACTTCAAAGTAGTCCCCCCTATGCGTTTAATTAATTTGATGGCATCTTTGAGATGACACAGCGTTTAGATCTTTGGATAATTCGAGAACTTATCTGGTGGGAACCAGAAAGCTAGTGGCTGCATTGGCTCAGCAACCTACAAAAAAATATTATTGTATAATTATCAAGTAAACATAGTTATCTGCAGTTAAACCAAGTTAAACTACCAAAACTAGTTTACATGCTTGTATGTAAACATAGTTATTCCGAGTTAAACGCAATTAAACTATTAAATCATTTTTACGTGCTTGAATTTAAACTAAGTTCTCCCCAGTTAAACGCAGTTAAACTCATATAAAGTAGTTATTCTAGTTAACCTAGTTAACCCAGAAATCCATTTTCTTCTTGTTGTCTAGTTATTAAATCAATTTTACGTGCTTGAATGTAAACTAAGTTCTCCCCAGTTAAACGCAGTTAAACTCAAATAACGTAGTTATTCTAGTTAACCCAGTTAACCCTGAAATTCCTTTTCTTTTTGTTGTCTAGTTAACATAGTTATGCCGAGTTACACGCAGTTAAACTATTAAATCCATTTTACGTGCTTAAATGTAAACTAAGTTCTCACCAGTTAAACGCAGTTAAAATCAGATAACGTAGTTATTCTAGTTAACCCAGAAATTCATTTTCTTCTTGTTATCTAGTTAACATAGTTACCCGCAGTTAAATGCAGTTAAACATAATTAACGTAGTTAACCTAGTTAACCCGGAATTCCATTTTCTTCTTGTTATCTAGTTAACCTGGTTATCCTCTTTAGTTATTCTAGTTACCCTAGTTCATGTTACCTCTTTAGACGACTCCGATGATGCGTACGACGCCGCCGCCTCCGCTACCTCTAATGCTGTCGTAGCCTCTGCTCGGTCTCTGTCTTGAGTAAGAGGAACGTTCGCATTCTTTGTTCTTGGTGGCATTTTTTCATATTCTGTCACAAACAACAGAGATAAGTCCACAATCCGATTAAACTCACAAAATCCACAAAAACCTAGTTATCCTGAAAGCCATAAATGAGAAGAAGAATTCGAAACTTACCTTTACCAAATCGCAATACATAAGATGAAAATCGCAACTCTATTGAAATAGATAACAGAGAGAAAAAGAGTAGAAATATGAAGAAATCGGGATAGTGAAGAAGTGGATTTGTGGTTTTGGAGAGGATGAAGATGGCGTAGTTATTCCCAAATACTTAGGGATTTCACGTAGAAAAGAGGAGAGATCGACGTGGGTTTGATTTATTAAACCAGACCAATTTTAATTTTAGGTTATTTGATCCAATTGCAATTGGGTCGGGTTGGGCTATCCGAATTAATAGTGGTTGGGTTCGTAATTTTCCTAATTAAGAGTGTCAATGTATTTACTCATAATTTTGATTTTTAAAAAATAAAACAAAAAAATTGTTTCTTATAAGAGAGCCATATTAGCATTTTTTCCAACCAAATGGGACAGAGGAGGCGTTGATCCATGTAAATCTTTTGTTTTTGGCATCGTATGTAGCTCTTAATTTGTGAAAGGAACATAATCGAATATATAATGGAATGTAGGGTTGCCGATTAAGTTTTTATTGCTTCCTTAATTTCTCACTAAACGTATTTTCTTAAGTTCAATTTTGCTTCATGTTGTTCTTCTATGTATTCCCACCATACGCTTCAATATAACTTTTTAAAATAAGTGAAATATGTCTAGATTCAATCGATATCAACAAATAAAAAAATACAATCGCAATCGACCTACTCATTTATTACTAATTTATTTTAAACTAAGTTTGTTTTCGCACTATGCGCGAGCTTTTAGTTTTTGCATTGCATCATTATGTAAATATGATATCTTTTTACAATTATTTAATCAAGTAACTTTGTATTGTTTGTATTATATTAAATCTTTAAATAATAAAAATATATATTATTTTTTAAAATGCTAAATTATAGTGAAAAATAAATCCAAGTATTAAAAATATACAAATTATTTTTATATTGGATCTATGATATATATATATATATATATATNATATATATATATATATATATATATATGCATCTATTTTATGTAGAAATATTCATAAAAATGAGATCTTATTTTTTATTGTAAAAATGTATCAACTATCACATGTATTTTTATAATAAAACTCAAATTGATAGAGGTGTCTCTTGAATAAATATGAAAATTGACTAAACATTGAAATAGAAAAATCAATGTCTATTAAACATTTGGAGTCAACACTTTAATTTCTCTTTTGGAAATCACATAATTATCCCTTACTTTGACATCTAAATATTCTGTAGATGTATTTAGAGAAAATTTGCTATTTAGGTATTTTAGCAAATATAATTGGTATTTAGGTATTTTGTTGAAGTTAATTAGAGAATTAGTTACTTTTTTGGTTTCATATTTTCTTTAATCCGAAAATGCCCTTAATGGGGAAAATTTATTCTAAAAAATGGCAATTAAAAAAATTTTAACTAAACTTTTTAACATTAAAATCAAGTACTTACCATTATTTCATGATTATAATTTTATCATTAAAGGAAAGTGTCCACTTATATGATATCTCGACATTAACTGCACATTTTATTGGGATAATTATTTAAATGTTAAAATTTTGTTTCTTATAATTAATCACATGTTGTTTATACATTTCTGAGGGAATTTTTATGCATTTAACGTGAACCAAAATTTTTTATGTTTACTACATTTTCATATGCAAATGCTACATATGAATGAAATCTGCATTGTATGAATCAATAATGTGAATGATTACCACGAATAATCATTGTGTATAGACTATGTGAATGATGAATGGATACTGTGAATTGTGTTTAAGGTCGTGAAACTATATTCAAAACTTTTTAAAATTATGAAAACAACTATTGACAATTTAAGAAATCATAAAAGAAATTAATATGTATAACTTAATTAATATTGATGTAATTAGAATACATTGAAATTTGAAAAGTGAACTTATTCAAAGAGATAATTATGTTCGATATGAACAACCAAAATCATCATCCTAAAAATAATATAATATATATAACACACCATGCACTTAGAAACAAAAATAATCCTAAAATAGTGCATAAGCAAAGTCTTCAATTCTTCTATTTTCTTTTTCAATTCTTTCATGGCTTGCATATGTTCTCTTACCCATACCTTAAGTTCTTCTATCAACACATTCACGCGTTTATCGGCACCACAATCTATACAAAAGACATATATTGAACCATGGTGAGTAAAGAGTTTTGTTTTGAGAACAAGAATCACATTACTATTCATAAGATCATTCATGTGACTGAATCTAGTTCACGTGTGTTACCCCAGTTCATGTGCATGCATATTTTTCACAAGTATAAAATATTCACGTGCATGCAAATTATTTGAATGAAACTTATACAACTATCACATGCTCTCTCACGTTGCCCTGCGTTAACATATACTCATATTTTGTTTCATCGACAAAACGCAAATACCATACGAACCCATAAATTGTCAAAACGAATCAAAAAGTTATTTAAATCAATTTTCCAGTCACAAGTATTCATAAAAACCATGAAAAATAAGAATTTATAAAGGACGAAGTACAAGTCCCAAATATTAAAAACGAAGCAAGTAATTAAATGTAACCAAACCCCCAAAACTATTTATAATAACAAACAAAAAATATCATATTTCTCTGAACTAGAAGAAGAAGTAAATATTATATGAAGAAACTACGAAACCAAACCCAGAAACAATGACATGAAAATAGTGCTGATCCAACATTTTTGGATGCCCTATGCAAATCCAAAAAATGTGCCCCTTATTATATGTAAAATTTTTAATGAATTAACTTGACGGTTCGTTATGGTTCAAAGATTAAAGTGACAAAAAACAAAACAAAATATTTAACTAAGACATATTGAAATTGAGTTACCATCTTAGAAACTATAATGAATATTATTTCTATAAAAAATCTATAATATATGATACTAATGATACATATTATTAAAAATTTTAACACAATCCTTTTTATTTCAAGAAAATGCCCCCTTTATTTCAAGAAAAATGCCTCTTTATTTCAACGAAAATGTACTCTAGATGTTGGTGCCCTAATCAGTGGCTACACTTATTTATGCTCTGGACCGGTCATGCAAGCAAAAAAAAAAAAATTCATAACTCAACCCCCCCCCCCGCGNNNNCCCCCCCCCAGCGATTGATTTAAGATTTGAACATAACCTTTAACGAAAGCGAAAAATCAGCAGCTTGACATCCGTTGGGGACTTGTGAAAGTGAAAGTGAAACGTAGGCGTTTATTTTACCTAGGTTTAAGTAAAGGTAACTTTACTTTACTTCATTATTGTGTTACTATTATTAAAAATATATATAATTGAAAGTTATAATTTAAATAGCTAATTTTATAATAAGTAAATATTTATTCCATAATTAAATAGAGGGTTAAGATGGTAATTGTATTAGGTGAAGCATCTAAACAAAAATAAAATTAAAATGCACCTATTTTACAAATTAGCAAACATAAAAGTGTCTATTTGACAAAAATTTTCATGTGTTTACTAACTAGAGCTTTGCCATTTTACATTGTACATGATATTTTATACATATATCTATAGATATTTTTCAATATAATGTACAATGGTCAAATTTTGTTGATTTTGCTTACTCATACATAAATATAAGAGATTTTCACCAGATAGGAGATTAGTTCACTCACATGAACTTAGATTTTTTATGAAATGCTAAGATGAGATATGAATTGCTTGGCGCTAGTGAAAACTTTCCTAATGAAACTAGTCAAAGTCTCTTTATAATAAAGTCAAGATGATATATCCCATTGAGATACCGATCATGATTGTGGGTCAATCATGAATACTTGGAAGAGCTAGATAAACACATAATCAGACGCTAAATAGCAAGGTGATAGTAATTTGATCCACATAGTGGTGCTTGATTTTTCTAATACAAATCTTGAAAAAAGAGTTAACTACTATGGCATGGCATGTGAGTCATACACATGTGTTGTTAGGACTATATATAGGAAGCGAGTGTGTATTTTATTTTTGTAATCCATATCTATAGAATTGTGAGCTCCTATAAACCTATCAATGTTCACAACTGTTATTCTTGAACAATGTTCTATGTTCCTAAAGGGATGAACTAATGTTTGCTACTCTAGTATGTTTTTCAACGTTTATGAAATGATTAGCCTTATGGGACATCCTAGAAAATCGTTGGCTCAGAATATATTGACATAAGAATGAAATGGGAAACTATTTGTTTTTAGATTGACATATATGTGTGCTGGCCAATCACTATATCGCTCAATTAGAGGTTTTGAATATAATGAACACATGATGTGAAATGACTAACATATGCTATAGAGATAATATATGTTAAGATATTTGATGTAAAAGAAGAATGAGTTAGGGGAACATTGGGACATGCTGAAATGCAAATTATTATTTTTAGTTGTGTTGGAAATTTTTGTTCTAATTTGTGTTTGGTTTAGATCATGGTTTGTTTTAAGCTTCATTTCGGTTAAGTCAAATTGATTCAAAAGCATTGGTTTAGTCGGTTATTGAAAGTCAGAATTGGTTTAGGTCTTCATGTTTTGGTAAAGAACACATTCAAGCTCAGAGTTCGTTTCAACGACTACTATGGAAGTTGCGAAATCAGTTGGAGTTTGTTATCTTTTAGTGACTGATTCTTGAGGTATATAATCAAGTTTCAGATTCATTTTAGCGGTATCGATTTCATTTTGGGATTGGGTTTCTGGTGAGTGAACATTACGAGAGAACAAGTGAGGTTTTGAGTGGTGTGAGCTTGGGAAACACTTGGGAGTGAGAGAATCGATCAATTATGTAACAATTGTACTTGTTGTGTTCTTGATTTAGTGGATTCTGAGTTCATCTCGGCCCAAACGTAGGATTCAATTTGAATCCAAACTGGGATATCAATCTTGGTGTATTGTTCATCTCATCTTGTATTGCGTTTGAGCTTGATTAGTGATTGTTTGTGGTGGAATCAGGGGAAAGAATTGTAACAAGTTGTATCAGAGCTCATGCTATGTTGAAGAAGATATGCATCGTGTCATGTTAAGTTATTCAATCAAAGAAGCTAACCTCAAATCATCGACAATGTCAAGTGCAAGAATAGCGGTTGAGAAGTTCAATGGAGCCATGGATTATAATCTCTGGAAAGAGAAGTTAATGGCTAATCTGGAGATTCTTGGTCTGATAAAAGCTCTAAAGGCTCAAGAAGATGAGTTAAGTAAAGGAGTATCAGCCAAAAATGGACAACCAAGTGAAGAAGAGGATAAGAAAAAACCAAGGATGGAAGATAAAGATTTTCTTGAAAGGCAAAAGAGAAAGGTACGCAGTACAATCATCTTATCTGTTACAGATCAAGTTCTTAGGAAGATAGTTAAGGAATCCACTGTAGTTGGCATGTTTAAGGTGCTAGATTCTCTTTATCAGTCAAAGTCACTGTCAAATAGGATCTATCTCAAGCAAAGTTTATATGGTTTTAAAATAATTGATTCTCTTACCGTTGAACAAAATATAGATGAATTTTTAAGAGTGATCACTAATCTCAGTAATGTGAAAGTAGAAATTTCAGATGAGGACCAGGCCATCCTCCTTCTCATGTATCTTCCTAAGCAGTTTGATCACATGCGAGACACCTTGAGTTATGGTAAAACGACCTTAACATTGGATGAAGTCATTGATGCTATTCACTCTAAACAGCTTAATCTAGATTCCTTAAAGTTAACTAAGGGACAAGGAGAGGTTCTATATACAGGAGGAAATCAAAAGGTAAAAGTCAGAACAAAGACTCTAAAAACAACAAGAATAAGGCTAAAGGGAAGTCCAAAGTAAAGGACAAGAAGGTATCTTTCCGGAGTTGCGGAGAAGAAGGGCATTTTAAAAGAAATTGTCCTAAGAAGAGAAAATCTGTTAAATCTTAGAACAATGGGGAGTCATCATCTGTGACAAACACAGATTTCATAGAATCATTGATAGTCTCAAAGGCGTGTAGTGCAGAAGGCTATAACTTAAGTGAGATCTGGATAGTTGACACAACCTGCACTTACGACATGACACCCTGGAAAGATTGGTTGACAAAACTACGAGAGTATGATGTTGGCTCTGTGAGAATGGAAAATGAGAGTATATTAAAGTTTAAAGGCATTGTCACTGTTAAAATCTTGAATTAAGATGGAACATATGTTCAAGTGAAGGAAGTAAGATTTGTGCCATATTTTTCAAGAAACCTACTCCCATTATGCACATTTGAAAGTCAAGGCTGTGACTTTGCATCTAAAGATGGCATATTGCATGCAACAAAACAAGGCATAACTTTAATGGAAAGAAAAAGATACGGAAAACTTTACTTCATTCAAGGAAGAAGTTTCACAGAAGGAGAAGTGAATGTGGTTTCAAGCTTAGATGAAACAGACATTTGGCATAGCCGTCTAGCTCACATCAATCACGGACGGCTAGATATTGATTAAGAAGGGAATATTGGATAGCAAGAAAGTCACTAAAATCAATTTATGTGAAAGTTGTGTATAAGGAAAAGTAAAGAGAGTCAGTTTCTCAACTGGAAAACATTCATGTAAACATTGTATAGAATACATTCATGCTGACCTTTGGGGATCTCCAATTGTCCCAGCCTAACTTGGTAGTTGTTACTATTTTCTTTCATTATTTGATGACTTCTCAAGAAAGGTCTGGGTGTTTTCCCCCAGATCCAAAGATTAGACATTTGACAAGTTTAAAGAATGGAAACATAAGGTTGAAAATCAATAAGGTTTAAAGGTGAAAACGTTGAGAAATGACAATGGCTTGGAGTTTTGTAACAAGGAGTATGATGAATTTTGTAGCTCAAATGGGATCATTAGACACAAGACTATACCCTACATTCCTCAACAAAATGGAGTAGTAAAGGATGAATCGCATAATACTGGAAAAGGTTAGAAGCATATTAAGTGATTCAGGTCTACCAAGCACATTTTGGGCAGAAGCAGTGAACACATCAATGTACATATTAAACAGAATCCCATCTACGACAATAAACGATCAGATACTAGAAGAGATATGGTCTAAGTCAGTACCCAGCCTGGAACATCTCAAAAAGGTTGGCTTCATATGCTACTATCATTCAGATGATGGAAAACTCCAACCTAGAGAAAAGAAATAGGTTTTCATTGGTTATCCTACAGGGATAAAAGGTTATAAAGTATGGAGCCTGGAAGACAAGAGATGTGTACTATCAAGAAATATCAAATTCAACGAGAAACAATCTTATAAGGATCTCCTTAAACAAGATACATATGTGACCAGGGATGAATTTGAATACTTGAATATTGAACTTAGTTTCTTGCAAGGTGGAAACACCAGCTCTGAAGGAGATCAACAATCTAGGTCTCAACCACCACAAGATAGAGTAGGAGTATGAATCTCCAATGAACACTCACACACATTATGGATCTCAAAATGTAATTGGTGAACAAAGCTATCTTCTGGCAAGAGATAGAGTAAGGAGAAGAATAAAGCCTCTAGTGAGGTTTGATTAAGAAGATTACTCAAGCTTTGCCATGATGGTAAGACTCAAGTTTTGAAGACCCAAGCAGTTTTCATGAAGCAATTTCCAGTAATGACGGTGAAAAGTGGAAACAAGCTTCAGATGAAGAGATGGATTCCCTGTATAGAAACAAGACATGGATTTTGGTGAAGAGACCTTTAAACATGAGAATTATTGGCTGAAAATGGATTTACAAGAAAAAACCAGGAGGTTCAGGTTCTGATGAGCCTAGGTACAAAGCCAGGCTAGTTGCCAAAAGATTTGCTCAAAAAGAAGGACTGGATTACAATGAGGTGTTTGCTCCTCTTGTTAAGCATGTATCTATCATATATCTCATGTCAGTAGTAGTTCATGAAAAACTTGAGCCGGAACAACTTGATGTGAAAACAGCCTTCCTACATGCAGAGCTAGAAGAAGAGATTTTTATGACTCAACCTGAAGGATATACAACTAAAGGAAAAGAAGATTGGGTTTGCTGCCTCAAGAAGTCTTTCTATGGACTTAAACAATGTACTAGACAGTGGAACCACAAGTTCAACAAGTTTATGATGGATATTGAGTTCAAAAGAAGTCAGAAGGATCAATTCGTGTACATCAAATGTATTAGGCATCTATATATATATATATGTTGTCATATGTGGATGATATGCTAGTAGCCTGCAAAGATATGAGTCTGATTTTAGATCTTAAAACAAAGTTAAGCTCAATATTTGAGATGAAAGACCTTGATGAAGCCAGAAGGATACTTGGAATTGATATCATAAGAGACATAAATAAAGGCACACTCCGGTTATCACAAGAGAATTACTTGGAAAAAGTACTTAAGAATTTAAGAATAGACGATGCTAAAGCTGTAAATACTCCTCTTGGTATTCATTCCAAGTTATCAGCAGCAAATGAAGATCAGTTAGACACGGATTCAGACTTCATGAGGTCAGTTGCTCTTGGGAGCCTCATGTATCAGATGATAAGAACTAGGCCAGATTTGGCATACCCTGTTGGAGTAATAAGCAGGTTCATGAGTGCACCAATCAAGTCACATTGCAATGTTGTAAAGTGGGTACTTATATATGTGAAAGGCTTAGTGAAGTTTAGCTTATTGTTCAAGAAAGGAGCAGTGTTTGAGGTAAAAGGCTATTGTGACTCTGATTTTGCAGCTGATCTTGATAAGAGAAGGTCCATCTCTGGTTATGCATTTGTCTCATGTGGTTGTATTATAAGATGGAAATCATCATTGCAAAAAATAGCTGCTCTTTCAACAACAGAAGCTAAGTTTATCTCAATGACAGAGGCTGCAAAAGAGGCAACCTGGTTAAAGGATATGTGCAGAGAGTTTGAGCATAAGAAAGATAGTGTGGAGGTATTTTGGGATTATCAGAGTGCCATAGATTTGGCAAAGAATAATGTTTTCCATGAAAGGACTAAGCACATTGCTATTAAGTTCAACTTCATTAGAGACTACATTGAAGAAGGTTTGCTCAAAATCACAAAATATCATACTAGTGAAAACCCTACTGACATTTTCACTAAGGTTTTGCCTATCAACAAATTCAAAGAGTTTTTGGGTTTGCTGAGTGTTTCTATTCAATAGCTTAGAATCATGTCCCGAGAGGAATCCACGGTAGAAGACTTGAAACATAGTTTTCCAGATTGAACCAAAGTGAAGTTTGTTGGAAATTTTGGTTCTAATATGTGTTTGGTTTAGATCCTGGTTCGTTTTAAGCTTCATTCTGGTTAAGTCAAATTGATTTGGAAGCATTGGTTTATTTGGTTATTGAAATTCAGAATCGCTTTAAGTCTTCATGTTTATGGTAAAGAACACATTCAAGCTCAGGGTTCGTTTCAACGGCTACAATGGAAGTTGCGAAATCAGTTGGAGTTTGTTATCTTGTTGTAACTGATTTTTGAGGTATATAATCAAGTTTCAGTGTCATTTTAGCGGTATCAATTTCATTATGGGATTGAGTTTCTGGTGAGTGAACATTACGAGAGAACAAGTGAGGTTTTGAGTGGTGTGAGTTTGGTAAACACTTGGGAGTGAGAGGATCGATCAATTCTGTAACAATTGTACTTGTTGTGTTCTTGATTTAGTTGATTCAGAGTCCATCTCGGCTTAGACGTATGATTCAATTTGAATCTGATCTGGGATATCAATCTTGGTGTATTGTTCATCTCATCTTGTTCCTTTTTTAATTGTGTTTGAGCTTGATTAGTGATGGTTTGTGGTGGAATCAGGGGCGAGAATTGTAACAAATAGTAGCAGTTATGTATCCCTAACAGATGCATAAATTAGCTCCTAAGTGCAGATTCTCGCAGGATCGCACGATTCACTTGCTGTATACTTTTCGTGTTATGATTATGGAGCTTAGTCTCTAAGACTATGAGTCCATCATATGCGAGTGGGAGGTGTTTATGGTCGGTTTGCACCCATGATTTGACAGCATATGGAACCGGTTTGGCTAACCGGTAGTTATGAAAAGATAACTCCTCATAAGTATTTGTCTCTTTAAAAAAAAAAACACCAACATTTTACCTATGAAAAGGATATGGTAGAAAGCAGTGCCGGCTTAGTGGAATGAACATTAGGGGTGACCGCTCCGGGTCCCTCTCCGGTATGTGTTTAGGCGCTTCCGCATCGATACTTTGTTACATTAACAAACAAAGAACCTCTAATGTGAAAAACTGAGCACTCTTGCGTCTCTTTGTGGTGGATCGATTGTATATAGTTTAACATGTAAGATATACCCGTGTATATGTATATAAATTAATAAAGACTACAAAACCGTAAAACATGTATCGGGCTCATAGTCATACCAATACACCGAAGAGAGTTTTAAACTACTTAAATTAAACTTAATTTTTATTCGGGCATGATTAATTCATGGCTAAAAAAAAAATTTCAACAAAAGATAGGCTGTTTAGATCATCTTGATAGAGAATTCATATAATACATCTGCAAAACAAAAAGTACAAGGACAAAAAGGGATTAACTTAATTATACTATTGACTTGCGAAGTGTGTGCTTCATCTAGCTATATCAAACAATCGTAGGTAATTAGCGGGAAAAAATTAGCGTAACTATGGATTTTTATTTTTTTAAGATAACATTAGCCACTATAGATCTTACATATAAAGTTAGAAATATCATTTTTTTATACCAAAACTATATGCCATACAATATGCAAATCCATGAGCTAATTATGGAACACGAAGATAGTAATGATTTATTAAGTAAAGGCTAATTTCCACTAACAAAAAGAAGTAAACGTTAATCCATATGCACATATTAAAAAAAAACGACAACTTAATTAATGTCTTGGGCTCAAATTAGACTTTAAATATGGAATAATAAGAAATAAAGAGTATTATTGGTTATAGTATTTTAATGAATGTATAAATCTGAGCAGAAATTAAAATTTTATGGGATTTTAATGGTTTTTATAAGTCCAAGCAAGAATAAAATTCTTGGTGGATTCTAGAAAATAGTAGCCCAAGACATTAAATTACGGGAGCATTATAAATGATCAATAACAACATAAATTATCATATTACGTTCTTCTTTTAGGAATTTACCTGTCACAATTAATTTTTTTTTTTCTAACTAAAAGATGGAACTCAAATTACCGAGTGAATCAAATAATGTAAATGAAATAAGGTATACGAAATATCCCTAAAAAGATTTGATATACCTTATATAATTATGTGGGAGAAGAGTTTGAAAATTCTGACTTGACGTGATCGTTTTTGGGTTTCTTTCGTTTCTTTTTCTTGCGGTAGGGTATTCCACGAGCCTTAGCTTGAGACTCTCTCACTTCCCTCAAGTGAATACGAATCGACCCGTTTCCAAACGGGTTACTATCTGATGATCCACCTCCGTGTTCTTCATAAGCAGCTCTCAACCGTCCGATCAAAGCATCTAAGCTTCCCCAAGCTTGCTTGAGAGGACACGTGCAAGGAGATGGTGGATCTGGTTTTCCAAAGAAGGCACAAGCTTGATGATGGACTTTGGTTTTCCCAAACTGGTCTAGATAGTTGAGGAAGCTTAGCACATGCGTGTCGTTGAATTGAGAGAGTTTCACCGGTGGGTTAAGGGTTTTAAGGTATTGTACAAACGTGTTCCAATCTCGGCGTTTCTGTGATTCGTAGCGGCTAAGCGGTTGCGGCGTCTGGTGGCCGGCGTTTGAAGATGAAGAGGGTTGGTCTGGTGGATTGTTTGAAGACATGCTTTAGATGACAAACAGAAACTTATGAGATTGTTTTTTGGGGTTAAAACTTTTAATGTACAAGAGAATGGAAGAGAATATATGTGTAGATTTTGGCTTTTTCTAGAAAAAATATATACTATAAAAGTACTATTAGCATAGAAAAAAAAGAGACTTATCAATATATAAGTTTATATTTTGAAAGAAAAGAAATGTTCACTATGTTAACAATCATATCATGCGAATATATCAAATTCATATTTTATTTTAATTGTTTCATTTCAGAACCCGACATAATTACCTATGTGGAATAATATCATCTTCTTAATGACATAGGTGGAACACTATCTATAAATTTATATATCAACTATATATACACAACCTCGATTAACATTTTGTTATTTTAAAATTCCTCATTTTCTTTTTCGTTAGTTTTTATATCATAGTATTGTATTTTTTTTCTTAGCTCTCGGAATATATTCATTTTTCGTCAGTTTAGTTTGGGGAATTGTTGGATCAATTACCGTATTTGTATCTGATCCTATTTTCCAACTTGTTAATTTATTTTATTATATAAAATGTTTGTGAATTTCTTTTTCTTTTTTGAGTTTTCTCTTTTATAGAAATTTATAATATTCATTATTTAGATGTAGTTAATTGTTTAGGGAGAAAAACAATATAGTTAAATGTTAAAAAGTTTGTTCTAATGAAAGAAAAATTAAAAATCACTCCATCTTCTCTCTCCTTGTTTCTTCTTCCGTGCTTGTTGCTTCAGTCGACGGCGTCCGATCTTAGTCGACATTTATGTCTGCTTTTATGCATTATTTAATTCTTTTCATTGCATTTTGGCATATTTTCAAGTTTCTAGGTGTTCATGATGTTTTGGATGCAAATTGACTTATTTTGATGCAAAATCCGGTAGAAAGGTCATAAGTTTTCCAATGTTTGAGGATGTATTCCTCCAATTGAAGATTTGTTGATTGAACATATAAAAGAGACAACTGATTGTGTTGTTATTGGAGCAACTGAAACTATCTTCCAAGTTAATGACTCTAATGGATGTGTATTTACCGTTGACTTACATAGAAAAACTTGCACTTGTAAGATATTCGATGCCTTATTGGTGTCTTGTTGCCACGTCCTTGCGACACTTGGCATGAGAAACATCAACATATACACATTGGTTGGAAAATGTTACTTAGTTGAAGAATGGTTAAAACTGTGGACAAAAGTTGTTCTTTCACCCGCTACTGAAAGGGACAGTGATGTCCCTCAGAATATCGTAGACATCAATATCAATCCTCCAAAGAAAAAACGAGGGTCTGACAGGCCACATACAGTGAGAATACCATCGCAAGGAGAACACAACGTAAGTAACTTTATAATAGTTTGTTGACACAATTTTTGGATGAGTTGATAGTGGACACAATTCAGGGGGGGATATAGGACATTGATAGTGGACACAATTAGTGGACGAGTTGTGGACATGTTAGGTTGAAATTATGTCCACAGACTAATGTTGGTTTAATGACTTTAATGTTGTAGGAGAGACAACGTAGTAAACAAAGCTGCACAACTTAGTAAACAAAGTTGCACTACATGAAACTTACCCGGTCACAATACGGCAAGTTGTAAAAATCTAATATAGAAGTGTTGTGGTAATGTAAAGAAGATTATATGTGGATGCAACCAACCTTATGGGTTTATTTTGTTGGAATGTCATTTTTTGGTAACTAAGTATGGGAAACAATGTATTGCACCCTTTTTTGTAGTGTTATGATCATTTATCTTGCATGGAAGACAATGTAGTGATATTATGCAAATTTAATTGGAAAAATGTTTTTCCAGTTTTGTTAATACTTGTCTATGTCACCATAAATTGGTGGATAAATAATTGTGGAATTCAGTATCTAAATCTACCATAAAATTTGTAAAGTAAAAAAAAAGAAACTAGTAACGAAAAACATGAAATACAAACAGCATTAGCATTCGTCCACGCAAAAAATTTTGGACCATCAGTTTCTTAACAACTTTGATAGTTTAAGCTACCTCATCATAATCCTAACACGCAAAAAAAATAGAAAAGACACATAGAACAACATAAATAGTGAGTGATGAGGTCAGAAGGTCAAAGCTTGAACAAGCTCTTCATACATGTCGATCGCTTGATGCTCACAAATCATGCCAATCGTTTCGTTGGTGAGGTAGTAGAAATCCATTAGCCGAGAGTGGAACTCTATTAGCTTGATAGCCAATGAACCGGAATCACCAGCCCACAGTACTTGAGGCACGTTCAGTACTCGGTGGACAAGGTAAAGAGGATTGACTTGGTATCTACCGCTATCGTCGGGGACCAATTGACTGATTGCAATGGACATGAATTCGGCAACCGGTTTCATGACTTCGTGGAACCAGTCCTCGTCCATTCCCTTCCAATAGAAATCGTAAATATTGATACTTCCTTCTTTCAGATAAATAACAAGGGCCACCCAGTGCGACTGGACCAAATCCATGGGAACAAAAGTGTGTCGATCGCAGAAAACCAACTTAGCTTGTTGAAGCGGTTAGGTAAAAATCCTCCGATGTAGTTCTTGATTGTGTTGTTCGATGTCCACTTTTCTTTAGATTTAGAATTCTTGTAGTTGTTATTCTCTTCACAAAGCATATGTACGAACAAGCTATCCAAAATGCCAATCTTTCTCTCATACAAATTATCTCCTTCTTTACACCACATGAGACTTATCAAAGCATCAACGTGCTGCGAAAGATTGCAAAAAATAACGAGTCTATAAAAAAACCAATGTAATTGATACAGGTTAAACGACGCTCCGAATATAAAAACTTACATTGATGTCGATTGATTGGCAACGGAGTGACACCAACGTTGAAAACGTGTGCTTCACATGTTTTCCGTCAATTATATATTGTCTACAAATCATAGAAAAGATTCAAACAAGTTGTAAAAACATAATGAAATGGGTACTAATGACTTACTTCTTCCCATGTTAACTGATTTTTTCTAGGAAGTTCTTCCTTTTAGAGGAATCAACATGAATGCAAGACCCGTTGACATCTGTCAGATCAGGTACATATCTTGGAGTGGTTGAGTCCCCATACCTTCGCGGTTTTTTTTATTTCCTTTTATCCAGTAATTCATTGTTTGGTTTATCAGAATCATCATATGAGAAAAATAGTATTTTCTTTGCCTTTTTAAGAGCGGCCAAAGGTATATTATCTTTTTCATAATCATGGACAGGCTGTCCACTTATTATATCATCTTGTCTAAGCTGGTACTCGAGTGTTTCATGTCCACCAACTTTGCGATTTAATTCCTTTTGAGCCTATTGAAATGTCCCAAATTGTATCAATAATGTCTATCGTCATACTTTGGATAAGTATATTGTTTTAATGAATAAATAAAAAGTGCGAATGCATAATAACAACTTACTGAGATTCCTTGTTGACCCACTTGTACTTGGTCTTCGTTGTGTCCCTACTTCAAATCAACTTCCAAAATTTCCTAAAACAAGAAACAAAATAATAAAAATTATGAACATGTAACAGTTCTGATATGTTATTAATTATGTCCACAACGAAAGCTGATTCATGGCATAATATGGGGAGGGAGCTTACAATCATTGAAACGCCACCTACATTTCCTTTCACTTCTTTTTCATCATCTTGCTTCTCCTGCATAATGTACCACATGTTAATATTTGTGTCTCTACCATGTAGCATAGATTAAAAACATACTTTGACATAAACTTCACCGGTTGGTACTTTCTCTGCAACTTCTGCGTCCTTGACAGCAGCTTAAGCAAGTTTCTGATAAAGAAACAAAAATGCAAAGGGGACGATATAAAGAATTTAAAACATGTCCAATGTTAATGAAAGCATTCATTAATGAGAACATTATTCACCTCATCCGTATGTTCTGGGGTGGAAGGGTTGCTATCGACAACCGTATATGTAACACATGGTTCAGATTCTTAATATATTGTGTTTTGATGTATTTTAACTCTTATTTCATATTCGTTTTAGGTAGATTCGCTTGAAATTAGGAATATATAGGATGCATTTGCATGTCATATTCATGTTTCAGGTGTTGAAGGTGAATGAAATCAAAAGAGATGTGTACTAGAGCCAAAAAGGGGACTTAATAAGGATCAAAATAACAAACCTTAAATATCAAGCGGTTTGAGGATTTTACAATGAAAATTTCATCATTCCATATTCAAGTATATTGTAGCCACCGATTCAAGCTTTCCAACAAGCAAAAAATCACCTTAAACTCCCCAGGGAATTGCAAGATATGAGCCAACAAAGCAGTGGTCTGCTAGATTCGAAGCTCCAAACTGTCCGTCCCAAAGATGCATCTTTTAAACCATTTCCCATTGCGAATTAGGAAAGACTCTTTCATCAAAGTTGTATCCATTTGATTCTACTTTACAAAGAGATATCGCATGAAATCATAGCTTCAAATATGAGAGAGTTATGGATCCTGAAGCTCATACCGGTTTAATGGACCGGACACTGCAAGCCGATCCTGAAAATGCATTTTCTAGAGACCAAAAACGATTTGTTGCACCGGTTTGCACCAAACCGGTGTTTGAGTCAACATTTTTTATTACCTTTTCAAGAAAAAACACATTTTTATTTTGGTTGACCCATTTGTTTTGGGTCAAACTCATTCCCATTTTAGATACTATATAAGCTTTTAGACATAATTTTAGGGGAGTTATGCTTTATCTTATCTTTTAATATTTGTTTTTCTTAAGAACACTTTGTAAACCTTTGAATCTTATGCTTATTTTGGTTTTAATCTTTGCTTTGATTTTTTCTTTTCTTCTCAAATCTACTTCTAATCATGATTCAACACATCTCTAACCTTGCATTTTTTTTATTCAATGATTAGTGAGTAGTCTCTTATAAGTAAATGAGTTAGGTGGATTAGGATGATTAGGTGTTGGAATATGATGATTAGGGCTTAGTTTACTTAAATCTTCATTCATATAATGTTATAATGCTTCATTTGACTTGATCATTCAACTCTAGATGATAGGTAGTTTCATGCCCGGAAGGTGTTTGTGAAAATTTCCGAATGAGTTAATTGAATGCTAAATGAGACATAGCCAAAGAATTATGTTAGTTAGTTTAGTGGTTGAATGTACTAGAGCATAATGCTTTCTTTTTGTGTAATTAGCAAATGAATTGTGTTAGTTGCATGATTAGGAAAATGATTATTACCATGAGAGTGGATTAATCTAAATTAGGGAATCTTATACCAAGGATTAATATTAAATGATTGTATTATGCATCATAGAACTTCATTTGATCATATAAGTCAATAATCTAAACTCATTTTCTTAGCCTTTTAAACTTTGTTTAAACTTTAATTTTAGTTGACTTTTGCCTAGTTTTGTTGACTTATACTCTTTTTGACTTTTTATTGAGTTTTTAGTTTAATGCTTGATTAATGTTTCAAAACCAATCAAATCCTTTTAGCTTAGATTAAACATAATTCTCATAAGACTAGTGTGTTGATACTTCCTTAACTGGATTGATATATTAAGTATTACAATGATATGATTAAGCTTAAGACATTTTCTTAAACTTAAACTTGTGAAATTCTTGTTTATCAATTCTCCACCACCAATGGCGGCTCTGTCTTGTCCTTCTCCAATTGCATTTTGGCTCTATGTTCAGGTCCACATACCCTGATGTAGAAATAACTTCATATTGCATAAAAAATAGATCAATGAATGCATTCACTCGTTCGTATGTATAGTATATAGTCTCTTAATAATGTGCATAAAGTATCTTACGTTATCATCCCATGTGCCTACAGTGGACATCACCTTATTGTCCACGTTTACATCTTCATTCTTGTCCACATGCAATTCTGTAGACATAACGTCGATCTGTGTTACATAGTCAGAGTCAAAAACTACTACCTTTGACATACTCATTCTATGATTTTCATGTACCATATCGCCCCCAAAAATTATTGTGGACATCTGAACATTTTTCGTGTTTGTCTCATTTATACTGTCTATTTGCACTTCCGTAGACATCTCTGTGACCTGCACAAATGCGTGCAAGTCAAAGTTAGTTACTACAACATCGGTTTATATCTAGGAAACTATTCAATTAGAAGTATTTGGTTTATAGTGGACTTCTCTTTAGTATGCACGTTTGCCTATTCCATCTTGTCCACATGCCCTTTTGTAGACATATCCTCACCCTACATACATGAGTTATCCTAAAAAACTAATACTTGTTGGATAGACTAGTGAAATATATAATATTTAATCTATAATTTTTTATGTACCATATTGTCCCTAACAATTATTGTGGACATCTGCACATTTCCCGTGTTTGTCTCATTCATACTGTCTACCTGCACTTTCGTAAACATCTATGTGACCTACATAAATGCGTTCAAGTCAAAATTAGTTACTACATCATCGGTTTAATACCTAGGAAACTATTCAAATGGAAGTATTTGGTTTACAGTAGACTTCTCCTTAATATGCATGTTTGCCTCTTCCATCTTTTCCACGTGCCCTTCTGTAGACATATCCTCGCCATATTGGTGTCAAAACCTCCTCAGCAGATTTCTATCTCAACTAGTATCGCTTTCTAGATAACAGCTCATCGTGTGTCAAGACGCAGAAGAACACAACCAGTAGGTTTTTACCTAAGCACAGAACACAAGTGACCGGATACTCAAGTCGTAGACGACCTGGGCAGAACATGAGCACGAGTTGAGCAAGCGAAGACCAGGCCATGACAGTTCCGAGATAAGGGGGAAGCATTGAGATTGCAATCCCAACAACCTGAGAATATCGGAACTACCCGAACTAGGCAGAGGGGGATATAGAGCAAGAAGAAAGAGAAAGGAGGCATTAAGATTTTAGGGAGAGAAAAAACTAGAATTAAGAGATCAACTTATTTTTTCTTTGTAAAAAAACGTTCATTAAGATCAATAGAAACAACATATTATTCTTTCTATCTTTTCGACCTGAGTTTGTGTTGCGATTTCTTTCCAATTTTGACAAGAACGAAGAATTCCTCATTAAAATAATCGTTTAAAAAATCATTGTGGATTTTGGCATCCACAAATTGGCGCCAATTGTGGGGAAGCTAATAGTTCTTTAACGCAAGAAGGAAAAACGTAGCAAAATCCAACTCCGCCATGACGGAAAACACATCCATACCATCCGGCGGATATGTTAGCATGATCCAAACACTCCTCCAGTCTTTACAATCCATGTCCGAGAAGCTGGAGACACAGGACACCCTAAACAGATCCTTGCTGGACAGGCTCGACCAGATGGCAAAGGAGTCCACAGACCAAACAAAGGCGATGACCAAATGGTTAGACCGAGAAAAATCTTCACGACACCGATCCACCAGGACTTCCGCACGACGATACCCCGTCTCGGGAGAACACTCTAGGAGGATACGCTTCACTCCAATCCCGCGCTCAGTCAAAATGTAAGAACGCCGTGCTGATACAACGGAGACCCCGCCCAATGGGAACCCAGAAGGAGATCAATTCGACCAGAGAGATGACCAAACCAATGGCAAGACCGAGCAGTCGAATCGCACCCCGAGCCCCGAGGATGCGGAAGACAAGAGAGACATAACCGAACTGTCAGAAGAATCTGAGGGAGAATCAGACGTATACAAGGACGACTCTCGTATCGCATCTTCTCGTGCTGACAAGCGACCTCAGCGATTGATCAAGGAGATCCCGGAGATGAAAGATTCCTTACAACATGTTGTCCGACAAATGAGCTCCAAATTTCATCAAGCCATAAGCTCAGCGCTAGAGCTGGACCGACTAATGGAAGAAACACTCCAGAGCCCGTATGCCGCACACATAAAGAATGCAAGAATACGAAACCCTGGAAAAATAAAAATCCCTTTTTACGAAGGAAAGATGGATCCCAGCGTGTACGATCAAAGGAAGTCAAAGATCAATCCGAGCTTGCTACCTGGCCGAACTCAAACTTAGAGAAAAGTCCTTATAGCAACTACATATTGGGGAGCCCACCCCGTCTGGGGAGCCCACCCCGCCTGCGGAGCCGACATACGAGGAACTCAACCTTGACGAAGTGACGCAGTACTGCATATACCCAGGACATCCGGAGCGCTGCATCGGCATAGGGTCAAAACTCCAAAAAGACTTGAAAGAGGAGTTGGTATCCTTCCTCAAGAAAAATAAGCACACCTTCGCGTGAAACATGACGGACATGCCAGGAATAAGCCTGGACATTATGTTTCATGAGCTAAATGCGGACCCAATCTACAAGCCAGTTAAACAGAAAAAGCGCAAACTGGGGGCCGAGCGGGCTCAGGTAGTCAGAGCCGAGGTGGAAAAGTTGTTAATAGCAAGCTCCATCACAGAGGTGAAATATCTGGAATGGCTGGCTAACCCTATAGTGGTAAAGAAAAAGAATGGAAAATGGAGAGTTTGCATAGATTTAACCAACCTAAACAAAGCGTGTCCTAAGGACAGTTTCCCGTTGCCAAACATAGATCAGCTCGTCGAAGCCACAACCGGATACAAACTGCTCTCATTCATGGACGCCTTCTCGGGCTACAATCAGATACTCATGCACCCCGATGATAGGGAAAAAACGCTTTCACTACGGACAGAGGCATATATTGTTACAAAGTAATGCCTTTCAGCCTAAAGAATGCAGGCACAACCTACAAACTCTTAGTCAACAAAATTTTCTCGGAACAGCTGGGGAAAACAATGGAGGTCTACATAGACGACATGCTCGTCAAATTCTCCGACGAAGACACTCACATGGGCGACCTGCGCACCTATTTCCAAATACTAAATACCTACGGGATGAATCTGAACCCAGCCAAGTGCACGTTCGCGGTAACCTCAGGGGAATTTCTTGGCTACCTGGTGACAATAAGGGGGATCGAAGCCAATCCAAAACAAATCAACGCGCTATTGAGAATGCTATCACCAAAAAACACTAGAGAAGTACAGAGACTGACCGGGCTCATAGCCGCCCAGACTAGGTTTATATCCGAATCCACTGACAAGTGCCTTCCATTCTACAACCTCCTGAAGAGGAACAAGAAATTCATCTGGGACGAGAAATGCAAATCAGCGTTCAAAGAATTGAAAACCTACCTCATGACACCACCAATCCTCTCAAAGCCCCAGGAGGGGGAGACATTATATCTTTACATAGCAATGTCATCCCACGCAATCAGCTCAGTTCTTGTACGCGAGGAGCTAGGCAACCAAATGCCAATCTTTTACCTCAGCAAAATCCTAGACGACGCTGAAACCAGATACCCGACGATAGAGAAATTGGCCCTGGCTGTGGTGCATTCAGCGAGGAAATTGCGATCTTATTTCCAGTCTCACTCAATCGTGGTGTATTCTAACCAACCTTTGCAAAAAACCCTACACTGTCCAAACTAGTCGGGGAGACTCTGCAAGTGGGTTGTCGAGCTCAGTGAGCACGACATAGAATTCAGGAGCCGAACCTGCACAAAATCTCAAGTTTTGGCGGACTTCCTAATAGAATTACCACCTGAGATGAACCCAGCAATACAACCAGATGAAGCAAAATGGTCACTATACGTAGATGGAGCGAGTTCAAAACACGGTTCTGGAGTAGGCGTATGCTCGGTTTCCCCAACCGGGGAGATGGTCGAGCAATCGTTTTGATTGGATTTCACGGCATCAAATAACGAAGCTGAATACAAAGCAATAATTGCCGAGCTACGACTAGCAACGACAATCGGAGCTAAGCGAGTAACAGCCTATTGCAACTCCCACCTAGTAGCAAACCAATTCAGTGGGGAATACGAGACGAGGGACAAAATAGAAGCATACTTAGGAGTGTTAAAAACCCTATGTAATGAATTTCCGGACTTCGACCTAGTCAAAATCCCTAGAGGCAAATATATACCTGCCGACACCCTAGCCGCACTGGCCTCAACCACGGACCCGCAAACGACCAGGGTCATACCAGTTGAGACCATCGATAGGCCGAGCATTTCCATTTTGAAGGCTACTTGCATAATCCAGGATTCAATCAAGGAATACAATGCCAACCCAGATCCCGAGGACGTCGAAGAGGATGCGATCCCAACAGAAACGGATGAGGTCGAAGTGGAAATAGACTGGCGCATCGAGATACTAGCTTACATAACAGACGGGATCCTGCCACCAAAGAAATGGGATGCCAGAAAACTTAAGGCCAAAAGTGCTAGATTCACCCAGCTAGATGGCAACCTCTACAAATGGAGTGTATGCGGCCCGCTACTAAAGTTCATATCCGGCCACGAGACAAATAAGATAATAAGGGAGGTGCACGATGGAGCATGCAGAAATAATTCAGGCAGCAAGACGCTGGCATTCAAAATAAAGTGATATGGATACTACTGGCCAACAATGATCACGAACTACGAACAATACGTTTTGAAATGCGAAAAATGCCAAAAGCACGCGCCATTCATATACAGACCAACTGAGGAAATGCAATCCATCACGGCACCTTACCCATTCATGATATGGTCTATGGACACAATTGTCCCATTGCACAAGTCGAAATAGAAACGTTTCCTCCTCATCCTTACAGATTATTTCTCCAAGTGGATAGAAGCCGAATCATTCGCCAAAGTCAAATCCGAGAACGTGGAATCCTTCATCTGGAAGAACATAATTTTCCACCACGGGATCCCCTACGAAATCCACACCAAAACGGTCCCCAATTCGCCTCATATTGATTCAAATACTTTTGTGAACGAATTTGCATAAATTTAACTTTCTCGACACCTTACTACCAACAGGCCAACGGCCAAGCCGAGGCCGCAAACAAGACAATATTAGATGGACTAAAGAAGAGGTTGGACGCCAAAAAGGGCAGATGGCTACACGAACTGGAGGGAGTACTCTGGTTTTATCGAACTACACCTAGAAGAGGAACAAACGACTCACCATTCACTTTGGTGTACTGAACCGATGCGATAATACCAGCTGAAACCGAAGTTCCCAGTCTCAGAGTCGAACTGGCACCTCAAAACACGGAACAAAATGATCAGCTGCTCATCAACATAGCAGATACAGTTGATGAAAGAAGAGACCAGACGACAATACGTTTGCAAAATTACCACAATGCCGCATCACGATTTTACAACAAGAAGATCAGTTGGAGACGATTCACCGAAGGAGAGCTCGTACTCTGGGAAGTCTTCCCTGCAAGGGCCGAAAAGAACGTAGGAAAGTTAGGCATCAAATGGAAAGGACCATACAAAATATCCAAGGTCATCAATCCAGGAGTATACGAACTAGAGGACATAGAAGGGAACGAAGAGCGACATCCTTGGAACGCTCAACATCTGAAGAAATATTTTTGTTAATGACTAGCAAATTATTTCCCATCTTATTTTCACGCATATTTGTACCTTTCAAACCAGTGAACTACGACCTCATCTTGATCCCCATCACAGGGGTACGTAGGCAACTCCTTAGACAGGAATTCAGCTATTGTAATTCATAATTTAAAATCGCATCAGCTCTCTCCTTCTTTATTAATTTTTCTCAAAAAAATGGGGGAGAGGTATTCGTCCTTCACACTCCGACCCAGGCCGCCCTCTCCTTCTTTATAAATTTTTTTCAAAAAATGGGGGAGATGTATTCGTCCTTCACACTCCGACCCAGCCCGCCCTCTCCTTTTATTAAAATTTTCTCAAAAAATAGGGGAGATGTTTTCGTCCTTCACACTCCAACCTATCCCGCCCTCTCCTTATTTATTAATTTTTCTCAAAAATGGGGGAGATGTATTTGTCCCTCACACTCCGACCCAGCGCGCCATCTCCTTCTTTATTAATTTTTCTAAAAAAATGGGGGAGATGTATTCGTCCTCCACATTAAATACTCAGCCCGACTCAACCAGGGGCTCTCACTATATTGATAGACCAGCTCGCGAACCTGCACAGTGCAATCTTTCACCTAATCAACAAGATTAGACACCTGAAATCCACTAATCTATCCATCGCCATCCATTATGGTTTTTGTCGTTTCCGCCTATCCTATCTACCAATATTCCGACGAAATCGAGGGGAGAACACTATACTACACCTGCGAAGGACCACCTAGGCTCTACACTTTTGCCTCTCTGTGGTAAAACTTTCTAAACCTTTAAATACCCCCTCGTTATAGCACAACACGCAAAACAATAACAATCAAACATATCACATTGTACGACCTGGCCAGTCGTACAATACATCGCACACCCCCAGCGGGTATCAGCCTGAGCAGCCCTCAGCACGTTATAAGCGCTAAAGCCAAGCCCAGTCTTGCAATAACATGTTAAAACATATAACAAACACTGTCAAACAGCCTAGACACTCATTGTACTTTTGAACGTTCGGTCCCTCGAATAAGGTATGTTACTTCAAAAGATTCGCCTTGATGACAAAATGTACATCAATATTCGCTAGTAAACACACACGATGCAATCCTAATACACATCGCCACAAGGACCCTAATATACAATCAGCCCGAAACAGGTGCTTGGAAGTAATAGGCAAAGATATAAACTGAAATTCCAACATAAATTAAAAACACTTAAAGGTTTTGGGTTAAAGCCCCCCNGTTCAAAAGAGTTTTAAAATCTAAAATCAAGCAAGATGAGAGGGAGGAGTTCCTAGGCATACGGGTCATGGCCGGCTGCGTTGTCTTCATCCCCCTTGGGGGCTTCCTTCCTCGGAATAGTTGCAATTTCCCAGATCTACACAGCGACTTCGACCGCCTTTTAAAGTGCTCCGCCCGCAGCAGCATCGAGTCCCTCGACCTCCTCTTTTTTAGCCTCCTCCTCAACCATAACCTCATCTTCATTACCTCTAGCGACAACCTTTTCAACAGGACTTAGAGAGGGGAGATTCGTACCGTAAGGATTAATGTCTTCGGCCGAGTTTGGATCAGAGGGCTCACTCAGGTCGGACCCAGTCGGCATCGTCGTACAGTCCTTTTCCATGTTCAGCTCCTTGAAATCTAGCATAGCCAGCTCGTCGTTAAACCCACCCAAGTAGTTCTCCAAATCTTTCTACTCAGCCTCCAGCGTGGTCTCCCCCCTCTCTCAACAACTTGATAAGCTCGAGATTGCACTTAATTTGTTCCACCTGCATTAACTTCTCTTGATACACCCTTTCATTGGCCATCTTCCCTTTCACACGATCCATCTTCTTTACAAACTCTGCCGTCATCTCCTCTTCTTTCTCTTTGAGCCTTTGTTCCACTTGATCATCCATATCCCTCATGAAGGTCGTGAGTTCCTTAGCCATGGAGGCCACCTCTTTCTTCAAATCTTTTTTAGCTTTGTCATGACGAGCTACCTCTGCGCTCAACCTCTCCACTTCCTTCTTCCTCAGATCTTCCAACTCGACTACCTCAGCCCTCAACCTACCGTTCTCATTTGTAAGCATCTCAACCCGCCTCACCGCAGTTTTCAGCTTAGCAATAGATTTATCAGCCCTCGCAATTGCGTCCTCAACTAGTTCAATCCCAGAGTTCTTCTTTGCTCTCCTCAACTTGTCATCTAGAACCCTTACCAGACGGTTAGCCAAAGATGTGGTATGGAAAAACGAGTCACACATCAATCAAAACGGAAGCCGATTTCCAAATTTCAAAACAAAAAGAAGATTGAAATGTGGATTACAACAACCATACCTCGGCATGAGAGCGAGCCGAGTCAACATATTCCTTCTGGACAGAGAGCGACATGTGATCATAGACCTTGGGACCACCTAAGGGGAGCTTGGAAATTAGCTCTGCGCAGAGGTCCCCCTCTTCCACCATGGGAGACTAGTTGGGCCAGAAAAAGCTGAACACGAACCCATCGTGGTCATGGACGCCAACTTGGGACATTTCCTGCGTGCGAGCCCTTTTTTCTGAAGGGTCATCAAGATGGCGAGTGCAACGTCGGATCGGAGGAAGACGAGATGATTTCTTACTAGAGCCAATAGTTTTTTCCCGACGCTGATTGCCTTGAGATGAGTCAGAGACATCAATGGGATCTACCTTCATGAGAGCCTGATCCTTAGGGGTCTTGGTCTCTTGAGAAGCACTGAACCCAGCCGAGCTGGGAGCCCCTTGAGAGCTTTTCAACCTACGAGCTTCGCGATACGGTATGGGATTCTTCATGGAGACGGACAGACACTGAGACAGAACACCTGCAGCAAAACACGCATCAAACACCTTGTGGCTCAAATAGAACAAAATAAAACCTAAGTAAGGTACTTACTTAATGACGAGTCTGATAGCGGCTCCAGCGGCATCCAATTGTGAGATACTCTCTCCCCGTCGAACATATTCCAATTGTTCAATCTATTCTTCCCAAGGAGCTTCCAATTCTTCAGGAATTCAGCAGATGGATCCTCGACCTGGTTCATATGCAGGGCTGACAAACACCAAAGTAAGAAAGAAAAAGGAGCTTGATCAACCAAAAATGCCCAAAAATCAACCAACATGAAAAGAATAAACACATCCAGAAAATGCAAATTCGTCAAACAAGGAAAAGAGCGTAAGATTCGATTTCAAGGGAAATGAAGAAGGGATCCACACCAATCTCCCTAGTCCACCAGGACTGTAAATCACTAGGACTCGTAGTCCCGAAAGAAAGATGGTTGATTTCAAGGAAAAAATAAAACTGTTCCCAATCCGTTTCATCCTTGGGGGCTTGGCCGGTCGCAAACCCCTTATTTGGTTTGTTGGCTAGGTACCAGAGGCCGCCCTTTGTGCCCCTTTTTACATACGTAGCAACCTCAAGCATGTCGCAATTCTGTTCGAAGCCGCTCTCTCTCGCCTGAATCATCAGGAATATCGCATGTCGGACCCCTTTGGGCATCAACTGGCTCAGAGCCATACCCCAACGACGCAGGTACCAAACTAACAATTTGGGAATAGGGAAACGCAACCCGTATGTCTTGAAAAAGATTTCATAAACAGTAACGAAGCCCAACGGGGGATTGTCTGGAAACTGGCCCGGATTGGGGATTAAAAACCTGACACCAGACGGGAGATTGAACTGCTCCCAAATCGTTCTCACGGATGTAAGAGATGAGCGAGAAGAAGAAAAAGCCATTATCTGTGGAGCCGCAGACGCCCTGGACTTCACGCTGGAAACAATGGGGGTTCCGAGACTCGGACTTGCTGCAGGACGCGATGATGAGCCTCTGCTCCCAGAACGAAGCGCAAGTTGTCTTGATATTTCCGGAGAACCGAAGGGGAAAAGAAATCAAGAGAAAGAAAGTTGAATGGGGTAAAATGACAAACCCTAGCAAAAATAAAGAGAAATAAGGAGTTGAGTGATGATACCTTAGGATGCGAAGAGATAGAGAGAAGGAATGGATGGTTTAATGCGTAGTGGGAGACGGTTCGAAGTACTTGAGGAGAGAGAGGAGAGTGGTAGTAACTGCCTCGAGGTGTGTGAAACCGCCTTTTGTAGGTGTAATCATGGTGCTTTTGAAATTCTAAAATATCAGGATGCGCCGCATGATAGGATAAGGATGATTGCGAGACGGTTGAGATTTACTCAACCCAAATCATAACAAACCATCCCAATTAACGCTAAATATTTGGGAGAAATATGGAATTATCTGGCCCAACACGAAGGATTCGGATGCACACGCGATTATCGAACGAAAACACATGCAGATAAAAAAAATGATGATGAATGAAAAATGAAGAATGAAGATCAATGTGAAAAAGATGTTACGAGGTGAATTTCCACCAACTTTTGAAGGTCACCCAACTCGCTAAGCTCGCATGAAGACCTGGGGCTAATCTGTTGGTGTCGAAACCCCCTCAGCAGGTTTCTATCTCAACTAGTATCGCTTTCTAGATAACAGCTTGGCGTGTGTCAGGACGCAGAAGAACACACCCAGTAGGTTTCTACCTAAGCACGGAACACAAGTGACCGGATACTCAAGTCGTAGACGACTTGGGCAGAAGATGAGCACGAGTTGAGCAAGCGAAGACCAGGCCGTGACAGTTCCGAGATAAGGGAGAAGCAATAAGATCGCAATCCCAACAACCTGAGAATATCGGAATAACCCGAACTAGGCTGAGGGGGATATAGAGCAAGAAGAAAGAGAAAGGAGGTATTAGGATTTTAGGGAGATAAAAAAAACTAGAATTAAGAGATCAACTTATTTTTCTTTGTAAGAAAACGTTCATTAAGATCAATAAAAACAACATATTATTATTTCTATCTTTTCGACCTGAATTTGTGTTGCAATTTCTTTCCAGTTTTGACAAGAACGACAAATTCCTCATTAAAATAATCATTTAAAAATTCATTGTGGATTTTGGAATCCACATTGTATACATGAGTTATCCTCAATAACTAATACTTGTTGGACGGACTAGTCAAAATGCAGTATTTAATCTATAACTTTTGAGTCTCTAATTTTGATGTACCTTTTCGTCCCCAACAATCTCCAAGTTTGCATCGCTACATATGTTTACCTTCGTTTCATCTGAACCTACAGTCGACATTTCCACATCCTGCACACTTGTTGCCTGGATGTTTTCCATGGGGTTTCCAGTGGGCGTGACTTGAACTTAAGAATCTCATAAAACTAAGAAAAGGTACACACGAGAAACATGATAAAACAACACTATAAGTTTAACTTACACTAACATCTCCGATTAGTTGGCTTACATTAACGTTCCTTTCACCTTCAGTAGACATATCGTCGGCCTGAACAACACAGTTTTTTCAAAGAAGTTAGTATAAGGTGACGCTAACATAAGAATTTATGAAGGATGTAATTATATATGACGAGCAATATACTAACCTGTCGAGCCGTCTTCTCTAGTATTTGACTCTCGTCCATTTGCCTTCTGATGGACATGTCCTCCACCTACACATATCATTATCATGGAAAAATGTTTAGCATGGACACATGTTGCACCATTAGGAAGCAGAAATATGGACATATGTCCACCAAAAGTGTGGGGCATACATTTGTTAGATTTGTGATTACATGTTCGTCTACGGCACCTTATGTAGACATATCTTATGTTTGCTCATTTTTTAAAAATGCTTAGGTTCCAAATTTAAGAAAAAAGTATTATGTCGAAATAGTTACCGGATCATGTAAGTCGTTGATAACAGCTGCAACGCCAGGATACTCGACAAAGAATGATATGTTAACAACTTTGTTATCCTTACAGTCTCTAAGTCTTTGAGATGTTGTATTCTATGAACTATTTTCAACCGAAATATGAGGCGACATCATAGTATTGCATTTCTCTTGACTTGTGAACTTGCCACCCCTACGCACTTCACTTATAATCTCATCGAGTAGTTTGTCCTTCATTATTGACTTTTCAACCAGAAACATGTCTACTATCTTCTCCTCTAGCGAAGCAACAAGATTTTCAGTGTGAGCTGCGAGGATGTCCTCAACAATCTTATGGATGGCTGCAACATCCAAACTTCCTTCATCTTTTGCCTCCGATGCAACTCATGGACATCTTTTTTGTGTTTGTTTCCCTTTGCCTTGGGATGTCTCAGGCACATCCTGACCTTGTCTACGGAATTTCTTAACCTTTTTTTCTTCTTCACATTTTGAACTTTGATCTTTTCCACGAATATACGATCAATATCTGAACAATCGCTTTGCTACATGGTCTTCTAAAATTTAAATTGACTAGCTATCAAACTTTTCATGTAGTGCACAACTTCGTCCACCACCTTGTCGGGCCACTACTCGTTCACCCTACTGTATAGTAGGTCCTTACAGTTAGATAGGAATGTACCTGCATTTGTATATACGAAAAGTGTGAATTAACTTTATAGACATAAAATTGAATACGCCAACTATAATTTTGTCCAACTTACAGTGGACATGTTCTCAACTTTACTGATATTTTAGTTGTGAAATGTCTTGCACATTGGTAGACTCATAATGTACTCGTGCATGTGTGAAATCGTAGTCACCTTCTTCAATTTTAGGTAGTAGCTTATCACACTCAGGATAACAGCGACAAAAAAAACAACTGGAGAGCCATGATGAAACCACGAATTGCTGTATAAGATTGATTATGCTTTTTTCTCACTTTATCCACACTGTTGCATTGATCGCCAACTTTTACCATCTCTATTGTTATGGGGAACGCTTCACGACCCCAAGGGAAACTCTCGAAAGCTTCTAAATCCTTGACCATCTCTACAACCTTACTCCAAACTTTTACAGAGTTTGTATTGCACATCAATATACCCTCCACTATGACGATGAGCGCAAGCCAAATCCTTTTCCATGAAGGAATTTTTTTGTCCACTGGCATGCTCTAGTCAGTTTTTAACCATCCGATAATATGTTTGATGTTCACACTCTGTTTTTTCTTTGAGATAAGTGTGTTCCGACACATATTGTTAGGATCTTCTGGTGTTTGTAATCTCTCTAAGACGTCTGGTTTTGGATACGGTCCGCAAGGAAGACCAGTGACAATACCAAATTCGCGAAGAGAGAAACGAAATGGACATCCTGCAAATATAAACCATGACTCGTGTTTTCCTTCTCGGTTACTAGTGTTCTAACACATCATTTAGTGGACAAGTTTCCTAGAAAATGTTGTCTTGCCAACCGAAATCGTAAATAGTGGACCAAAAACAGATGCCCAAAGTAGTTAAGATCGGAGGTGCCTTCTAATGCCTCGACTATGTCGAGAAAATACTCTAGCTTTGACTTACAATTTATTCGCCCCCAAGAGAATAACGGTCAGATGCATATAATCTATGAGGAAGTCGTGAAGAATAAAATCCCGGTACTCTAGATTGGTGGATAGGTTCATCCGACCTGAAGACGACATGCGCGGTGGTAGATTTGAGGTGTTGGTGTTGACAGGAACTATCGCCATCAAAGTCGATTCTTCGTTCACCAGCTACTTCTCCTTCAGTCTAGGTGATGACCGAACCCTTCTCGAGGACGACATCGGCACCGATTTTTGAAGGAATCAAAAGATGGAAGGATCGAACGAGTTTTCGATTTCGTGAAAAGAGAAGTTAGGGTTAGAGGCTTTACAGGTTCTAGAGAAAGAAAAGAAAATAATATGAGAGAGGGTTGAACAGTTATTTCGACAAGAAAGGTGGAGAGATTTTTTCTATTTTTTTATTTTCTCGATATTCAAAATTTTTAAAAAGATATCAGAGTACACTCTATATTATTTACGTCTCTAATATCTGTCATAGGAGTATTTTTTTCACTGCAAAAAGTATAATATGATATTTTTTACAAATCGTGGATAATATGATATATGTTCTAAATTGACGGAAAATTATGTTATTATGGATACTTTTTTTAATTTAATGTGTTTTGCTCTATAAATAAACACAAAAATTAGAGATTATATTACATTACATTGGGTGGGGCTGGAGCAATAAACGATTGAGGTGACCTGTCCCTACCGGACCCACGTGAAGGTGCTTTCTTTCGTTTTCTCCATTTTTGCATATTTTCTAAGATGTCTTTAGCCATTTTGTTAATTTATTTTAAATTATTTATTTAACCTTACTTTCCTCATTGACGTGACTATTTACGCACTATTATGTTCTTCTTTATATTAAAATATATATAATCATTTTTTAAGATATCTATTGTACGACTAGCTACGCAAATCAATCATTTCTAATATGCTGGTATTAATTCATCAACTTGCTTGTCTTAGAGGCTATTGCTGAATTAATATAGCCTACTTTATAACTATGTACACCTACTGTTTAAATCATTTAAAAAATACTACAATTTGGGTCGATTTTCGGTCAAACTAATGAGGTATTGGTCTATGACCTCTAAATTATACAAAATTTAAAATTTTTAAATATATATATATATATGTAAGATTAAAAAAACAAAACATAATCTGTATAAACAAGTAAAAATTAGAAAAAATAATTAAAAAAAATTTAAAAATCTCAACAAATTGGCCCAATAATACCATCATATATACTTTTTCTTTTTTGTTCCTTGTCTCTTATTTTAACATTTATTTTTCACTAATTGTTTAACATCTATTTTATGTTTAAAATTTTCCTTACAAATTTTTTAATATGAAAAATCCGTTCTTATTTTTATTTTTTTTCAAGCTCCTCTATTTTCAGGACATGCTCTGACTACAATATATAAACATACGTAATTATGTATTTATATTTACCGATCATTTCATTTGTGAATATCTTTTGATTTAGTTTCTATGTATAGCTCTCGTTCTAAATATATAACTCAAATACACTAATGTCGTCCTTCTCTTGCATCTCTGTCTACTTCTCCAGTCATTTATTCTCTTCTCGTCCGAGTTTTTCTATCTCAAGCTTTGGTTCTTACTTGTCTCGTTCTTATTACGCTATTTTGGTATTTTTTTCTTTTGTTTTCTCTTGGTTTTTTTCTTCTTCTCGTAAACACACCTTCTGTTACCAAATCAAATGGTTGAAAACCCAACATCTATCGAACATACTCCTATGTTCAATATAACCAATGTGCAAAACACATTATTGTTAATCAATATAACAAATGAGATCAAACTCACCAGTTCAAATTACTTAATGTTGAGAAAAGACGTTAAAGCCTTGTTTGAAGGTCACGAACTTCATGAATTTTTAACTGCATATGATCATGTACCATCACAAACCCTTCTAATTGAAGGCAATTTTGTTCCGAATCCAACATATGCCGCTTGTCAAATATGTTGTTAATATAGTTAATATTCGGTTAGTTCTTTTAATATGCAGTGAGTGCTATTAAACTCTCGATATAAACAGTGTAAATATATTGATTAAAGCTAATGATAAAATAACTTTCTTCTAATATGGTATTAGAGCGCATGAGCTCAACTCAAGTTTGATACATTCTGATCTTCCATCTCTTCCGCTTTCTTCCACGAGAAAATTGAAGCTCCTCATTCGATTTTCTCATAAACTTCATCCGCACTATACTCGGATTAATCGATCAATATCTTGTGATTAATCTTCATCTTCCATTTCAAATCTTCTTCAAAATCACCAGTTTCTCATTTATCTCGTTTTCAAGTTCTTGATTGCTCATTTCAGTTCCTCTACCAAAATTGATTGATTATCCAGTTAATACTTTCAAGATTCAGCTCAAATTGATCAATAGTGGTAAAGAAAAAGTGTAATTCCAAGTACAAGACGAAGTCACCGCAAAAATCTCAATCACCTTCACCTCCTTCGTCAAATCGCAATAACATCAGAAATTCGCCACCACCATTTCATCACATTTCAACATCTCATCCCTAAATTATGGATCTATGACTCCTTCACATTATCAACCTACTTCACATCAATATGAGGCATTAAATCTTGATAATCGTCATAGTCTGTTCCATCTTCAAGGATCAGATAATCCAGGATTAGTTTTAGCATCAAAACTGTTTGATGGAACTAATTATATAATTTGGTTAGTTGCTATGACTACTAGTCTTCAAGCTAAGAACACAATAGGATTTATTGATGGATCCATTCCTCAACCACCTGAGAATGATGCTTATATAAAAATTTGGTGTCGTTGTAATAGTATGATCAAATCTTGGATACTTAACAGTGTTACCAAGAAGATTTTTACCAGTATTTTGTACTTCAAGTATGCTACTGATATCTGAAAAAGATTTGAATACAAGATTCCATAAATCTAATCTACCAAGACTTTACAAGCTCGGGCATCGATTACATTTTCTCAGAAAAGGTGTTATGGATCTTTCATCATATCACACTTAAACTCAATCCTACTGAGAAAAGTTAGCTAGTCTTCAAGCTGCTACTAGAACTTATGCATATATGTTAGCTGAGAAAGAAACCAGTAAAGTAATTGACTTATTAATGGGACTCAATGAGAGTTATAATCATATTAGAAGTCGGATTCTTATGAAGAAAATACTTCCAAGTCTTTCAGAAGTATACAACATCTTAGATCAAGATGATTCTCACAAATCTGTGAGATTTTCACTAGTGGAGCTGACTCTTCTGCATCTCAATCTGCTATGACTCCTTCTCCAGAAGCTGCCATGAATCAGAAACCACAATCTATTTTTACTCATTATGTTGGTGTTGGTCATGTGGTTGATAGATGTTATAAGAAGCATGGTTATCCACCATGTTTTAAACCTAAAGGAAAAAGAAAGCAAGTGTTTTCATTTGTTGCTAATATGGTAATCCCTTCAGAAAATGCACAAGTTGTATCACCACTTCCACAACAACAATCTACCTTCATTAATGAGCAGATTCAAAATTTCATATTTCAGCAATCAACTCCAGGTTAATGATAGTACACTTCCATATACTATAGTCTCAGCTTCATCTTAGTTGTACCACCCAATAATGATACTTTCTTGAATCTTTGCTCCTTCTCAATCTATACCATGTCTTTTTTTGCATACTTCTGAAGGTGCTTTGGTTTATGCTTACTCTTGGATAATTGATTCAGAGGCAACTCACCATGTTTCTTACTCTAAAACACTTTTCAATTCCTTATTACCATTCCCTAATACCTTTATAACCTTACCTACTGAAAAATCAGTGAGCATTGTTGGTATAGCATATACTGTTTTGAGTGATAAAATTGTTTTAAAAATGTCTTGTTTGTACCTGATTTCAATTTCAATCTTTTGAGTGTTAGTAGTTTGACTAAAGTTGTTAATTCAATGGCTTGTTTTACATCTTCCTCATGCTTTATACATGATTTTACTCGAGAATTGATGATTGGCAAGGGTAGAAAAATTGCAAATCTTTATGTTTTGGATTCTGGTTCTTTAGTTTCTACTTCAAGTTTTACAAGTAACACTATGTTTGCTCAACCTCTGTTAGTGCAGATACTTGACATGCTAGGCTAGGGCATCCATCACATTACAAAACCGATTCATTGTTTGATTTATTGCATATAAAATTTCAAAAAATAATAGTCTGTCTCATTGTCCTATATGTCCATTGGCTAAGCAGCATAATATACATTTTTCTATTTCTAATAAAATGTGTTGTGAAACTTTTGAGCTACTTCATATTGATATATGGGTCCTTATTGTGTTCTCACTCATGAAGGGTATAGGTATTTTTAACCACTGTTGATGATTATACTAGACTACTTTGGTTTATTTGTTAAAAGCCAAATATGATGTGTTGAACATTTCTCCATCTTCCATTGCTATGGTTGAAAAACAGTTTGATAGAAGTGTTAGGGAAGTTAGGTCTATCAATGCTCCTGAACTATCTTTTGTACAATTTTACAAAGACAAAGGTATCATGTCCTACAAATCTTGCCATGAAACACCTCAATAGAATTCTGTTAAAAGAAAACATCAGCACATTTTTAATGTTGTTAGAGCTTTGATGTTTCAATATCATATCCCTATAGCTTAATGGGGAGATTGTATACTCACTGTTGTTTTCTTTATCAACGTAATTTCATCCCCAATCACCAATAACACATTTTTCTATCACTTTCTAACATCCAAATATTCAGATTATCAATATTTCTTCAAAACATGTGGTTGCCTCTATTATAAAAGTACTTTAAGTAATGGTCGAACTAAATTTGACCCAATGGTAACAACTTTTGTCTTTCTTGGATATCCAACAGGTTGTAAAGGTTATAAACTGCTGGATATAGAAACCAATAACATCTCCATTTTAAGGCATGTCATCTTTCATGAAAGCATTTTTTTCCTTTGATAGTTCCATTCTTTCTGATACATCAACGTCTCTTTTTGATACCCTTGCTTCTTCTAATGATAGTTTACATTCAGTAAATTCATCTTCTGATGGTTTAACTCAATTGCCATCTAGACTCAGGCACGGCCCGTGGCATAAGCGGGCTAAGCCAAGGCTTAGGGCCACACTTTTTTGGAAAAAAATTTGGACCACATATTTTCAAAGATATAGATCTTTGGGCCACATAGAAAATAATTATAAACCCACAATATATGCATTTGTTTTCCTT
>OVBE01000252.1:0-57721 GCA_900406425.1 Iberis pinnata
CACATAGGACTAATGTGTTAGACTTTACCTGAATTTGGATGATATCTTAAGTACTTATTGACATAATTAAACTTAAGTATTTGCTAGACAATGGATTAGCAAATATGTGTTTATCACATACGCGAGAAGGGAACAAAGAATCTCTCTAAATACATTCTTGACAAATCTAAATAAAAAATCCAAATTTTTGTCTTCATTCTTCTGGCATCTTCATCTTCTATCCATTGTAATCCTCATTGACTCCATATTTCGATCGGATTTTTTAGATTTAACCCCACAAACACTCGACGACACTGTATGTCCCTTGTTCAAACCTGCAAATAGTTTTTTCTTTTCCATGAGGTTAAGATATGAAATATATAAAAGAAATTGAAGTATTGCTGAAACCAAAATAAGAAGAAGAAGAAAAACAAAATTATGTTTTTGGTGAAGAATGGCGGAGAAACTCATCCGTTTTTATGTAACATAGGAGAAAGGAATTTCAATCGTGAGAATGTAATGACTTTCAAGAAGTCATAAGTGATTGTAACGTGGTTATATCGAGGAGTCACAAATATTTCATTTTTATTAGTATAATGTAAATTAAAAAATGTGAAGTTGATGTGTCCAAATGAAATGTGCTTATGTGTCATCTTTTTGTGAGACACAAAGTCTCTTTTTATATAATAGATACTTGTGGATTGTCATATATACACTATTGTTGCTATCGAAATGAGCACTCGTATTAAGGTTGGACTAACTTTTAGAAAAGACTCAAGATCTAAATAGAGGAACGTCTAAACTCGTTGTGGCCCAAGTTGATCTGGGTCCTGGCCAAAGCCAAGCTCGGTCCATGCTTTTCTGGATCTCGTCCCATAGGCACATAGTTGATTAGATGTTGTTAAAGTAAAAATTACCAACTTAAAGATTAGTATAAATATAATTGACTTATGTAAATGAGACTTGACTTTTGATTCTTATGAGAGAAATTAATCTAAAAATTAACCTAAAATTAAGAGGGTCTTTTCAGAATTCCGCAAATCAAGAATTCACCTAATAAATTCATCTTACAATAATTAGCATTGTTTTGGGAGAATTTTCTTTAAAAGACCATTCAGAGATGAAAGAATTTATCAGATCGTAGAAAGCACACCAAAAATGGCACAAGGCTACCAACTGACTATAACATCTTCTAACCAGCCTTGGACTTAGGAACGAGACACTATCCTGAAGTGTTATGTTGATATCCATAACTAGTCAACCGAGATTCCCGGAAATACTTGTTCGCCCAAGTAATCCAACATTGAACACCTTCATATCAAACTTGGTATAATGCTTTGCAACCCGTACCAAGATCCTACGTTGTGTTAGCTCGGACTATGACAATATTAAAAGAGAAATAATTATATTTAAAAACATGTCTTTAATTATATTCGAAGAATTACGTATGTATATGATTTAGAGCCTAGTATATATGATTTGGAGCCTAAGGTTATTGTAAGTTATTTTAGCATACATTTGCATTGCATTTCATTTGTTCAAGTGATAAAAGTGGAGAAACCGAAAGCTAGATTTTAATGAAAACTCTCAGAGGGGGAAGCAAATTAAACTCTCATAAGTTAGTTTAGCATACATTTGCATTGCATTCCATTGAATTTTAAAATCTTATACTTTAAATTATAAAATTTTAATCTAAATATTCATTAACATCTAAAATCATCAAATATTTCACTCCAACACATTTCAAATCATCAAACATCTAAAATCATCAAATTTATAAACCCCAAATATCCAAAAACACAAAATTAACTAAAACCCTAAACATTTTAAATCATAAAAGACATTCCAAATCATCAAATCCTCATTACCTAACAATCTAACAATGAACAGAAACCAAACAACACATTAAAACATAATCTAACAATCATAAATCCATCTAAAATCCAAAAACGTTCCAAAACCCTGAACTAACACATAAATCCTAAATTAATCGTGCAAATCCATCAAAATCAACACAATTAACCTAAATCTAGTTAATATAACTTACAAGTTTCTTGGATTAGCCATTGATCGCTGTGAATGTGAGATTTGCAAGAGTTTGGAGCATTTTTTACAGAAAAAATGAAGAAGAAGAGTCTGTTCTTCGAGTAAATACTCGACATTACTGACAGAAATATCCGTCAATATGAAAAATTAAAAGTTTTGCGTGTTTTCAATTTTTTGGGAAACCGAAACATGGTAAATATATTGGGAAATGCTAGTTTTTCGTGTGTTGTCCATCCAGATAACATATCATACACTGGAAAATCGCTTATAGTCAGAACCACACGCATCTTAAAATTTTGTTGTAGCGACACAACATACATGTCTTCCTCATGTTTCCATAATGTCTTCAACTCAACTATCAATGTTGCAAAAACACATCAAGCGCTCGTTTAGGATGATCTGGCCCAATTGTAAGGTGTCACGATGACTGGCCACAGAGAATACTGTTTACCATGCTTCCTGAAAAAACTGAATCCATATGTACTTAATTCCAAATAAATGCTTCGTCTCTCGTGTGCAAAATCCGGATATGTAAACTGAAAATGACGTCAAACTTCTGCATCATAAGCATGTGTAATCTCTTCATCAATTCTATGCTCAGCATGCCATCTCATTCCCGCAGCTGTTCTCTCAAAGTGATACAACCTCTTCAACCTATTTGTTAGTGACTAATACCACATCCTCTTGTAAGGCCCTGAAAATCTACCGCATGTATCTTTATACCTTGGTTTGCGACAATATCGATAATTTGTATGGTTTTCATTGCGTCTCCAATAGATCATACAATTATCGATGCACATATCTATAACATGATACAACAATCCAAGCCCGGAAACAAGTTTTTTATCTTGTAATATAAACCCAAAGCAGTGTATCCTCTAGCAAGATATCCCTCACAAACTTGGCTATTGCGTCAATACAATCCTCAACTAAATTATAGTCTGTCTTTTTCCCCATCAACTTATTTGTAAATGATAAATGTGAATGATCATCTCTACATCTTCTATATAATGATTGATTCGCTGGATCTAACATACCAAAAATTGTCGTGCTTCTAAATTAGGTTCTTCATTCGAAACTTGCAGCGACTCTATATTTTCTCTATAAATGTCATTAACCATTTGAACCGTACCCGCCACAAAATCTAATTTTGTTCTAGGTTATGATCTTTCCTATTGGTCAATGGTTTGCTAGCACTAGTACTACCAGCAAAATGAGGTCTTCTCCATGTAAGTATCAAATCTTATAAATCGACATAAAACTATTGCAATACAAGTGATTCTATACTATATATATCCTGATAGATGAGGATTCCGACATAAAGAACATGGACATGTTAACTTACAGCTATTTTGTGCCTGAGATTGTTGTCATGCTAATTCCATGAATTTCATAACACCATTTTCATATTCGTCGTTCAAAAGCTTTGTGTTTGCATTCATCCTTTCATCATCCTTTCATCATCGAAAATAGGAAAGAGTAGACATATTTGTAAGAATTTATGTGTAATTTTTTGAAATGGAGAGGAGTGTTCTGATATTTATAGAACTCATAGTTGACGGATTACTGATGGGCTAATCCGTCAGTAGATTTGAATATATTTGTTGGCACCGGCTAAAATCGGTTAGTTTAAGTCAGGAAAATTTACTAACAAATTAGTGAAGGAATAAATCTGTTAGTAAATTATCGTCACTAATCCGTCAGTAATTACTGACAGACCAGAAACTGTCAGTTTGTCAGTCACTAATTACCGACGGATTTATTTCTGTTAGCATGTCTGTTAAAAAATCCTTTGTTTTCTTCTAGTGTTATGGTTTCGCTCTTATGATGACACTACTATATTTAGTATTCAAACGTTTACTTGTTTTGCTACTTGAATACTTTTACTAGACTTTATCTTTTTTTTTACATCGGTGGACTTTGAATTATATGATATTTATAAATTTTATTATTTATTGAACATATATATGGACAACTCATATAACTTATTTAAGTAACTTGTTAAATATTATTGGATTTGTGTAGTTTGTTAAATATTATTGAATTTGTGTATATTAATTTTAACCCATTAAATAGGTTGTATCCGTCGATTAAAAATTTTAAATTTATATGGGTTTGGATCGAGTTGGATAGCTATTATGACACCCTACCTAATAACTAGGGTGAAGTTTTATAGAGTTACTTTAAAATGCCCCAAATAAACGCATTTGCAATATAATGTTTTTTTTTTTTGTTAAGTATAATTGGGACAATAAGGTTTGATCGTTCCTGTGATATCGTCAAAGTATTAGTATTTACTGAAATTTTTAATGAACTAAAATGAAATTGAAAATTTTGAATGTTGGAATCTTATATAAACCTAAACTACTACCATGTTGAATTAATTTCAATAGATGTACACGTACACAGTAAACTTTCAGTCCAAATCTTGGTCCAACTCAGTAAACATTAACATTGTAACTTAATTCCAAGTGAATGTATTATTCATGACTCACATCAGCTTCTGGCACTAGCTGATTTGTATTTGTAGCGCATTGCCCAGTAGAGAAAGTGCAAGAAGTTAACAAAACTTAGACCAGTCAAAAGCCAGTAGAACAAGTCTATTCTCTGACGGTTAAAGCTTATTTCTCCACCGAGCCAAGGGCTATGTCCTGCACCCCCAGTCACACCATTCACTATCGCCAGAACCACCGAGCTTAAATAATAGCCTAGAGCCAAAGAAGCCCATGAGAGCGATGTAGCCAATGATCTCATAGAAGAAGGTGCTTCTGTGAAGAAAAACTCTAGCAATCCAGCTAGTGTGAATAAATCAGCTGATCCTAGAAACAGATACTGAATAGATATCCATAAGAAAGTGATTGGTAAGGCTTCTTTTGAGTCAAGCAATCCATATTCTGTGGCGATTCGCTTTCTCATTAACTCAACTAGAGCAGCCACTGTCATTGCTACTATCGAAAGCACTAAGCCTACACCAATTCTTTGCAAATGACTGATACCCATTTCTGATTTAGTCACTCTTCTAGCAAATGGGATAATCAAATGGTCATAGACTGGAGCAAGAATCATCATGAACAACACTGGAAATACCGATAAAGAAGCTGGAGGAATCTTTAGGTTTAGGATCTTTGTGTTCATAGTAGCAGCTTGTTGGATAGAGAAAGTATTAAGCTGAGCTAAGCAGCAACTAAGCATAATGGTGCAACCGAATATTGGAAGCATTTTGAGAACAATCTTCACGTCTTTGACTTGTTGGACCGTGCATTCGAGCCATCTATGGACCGTTTTCCCTTCCACTGCTCTATTTAAACAACTCAAGCTATTGGTTAGTGATTTTTCTTCTTCAACTATTTCGTTGTCTTTGACAAGAGTGTGATCACTCGAAGTTTTACTCGAGCAACCAACTATAGAAGCTGCGAGAAGAACCTGTAGAGACGTTAAGTAAACAGATATGATTCATTGAGAGTAATTACTAATACAAAATTTTCAAGTTACCTTAAAGATTTTGGTGAGAGGACTTCCACGAGGGATCTTGTTCTTATAAAACTTAGAACCAGAAAGAAAGATGAGAATTGAGAGAAAAATGGAAATAGTTGAGACACCAAAACCCCATTCCCAGCCTTTGTTGTCTTCGAGCCACACCACGAACGTTGCGGCCCCAAGTGCTCCACACGAGAGACTGAACACAAAATAGTTAAAGAATGTTGATCTCTGTTTCCGACCTTTAGGTGTGCTATCATCCAATTGCTCTGCTCCGTGTGATGGCAAAGACCCTTTTATCCCTCCCACACCAAGAGCCACTAGATACAGTCCCACAAAAAGAATCGCCGCCTTTGAACCATCGACGGGTTTACACGGGGACGAGCTTTCGCAAGGCGGTGGCATTAAGGACGGACTACGTGCTTGGATTGTGAGCAGGATTAGTCCCTGTGCGTATATGTATAATCCCAATCAACCCCATTAGTACATAATGCAAACAATTTTAACAAAAATCAAAAACATTGTATATTGCATTACATTTTTACAATGCCATGTTTGTAATATGTTCATAGTTGAGGGTGGGAATCAAAATTTAAATGATAAAAACTGTCCATTCATACTTAAATTATTAGTTTTCAAAAATAGTATAAAACAAATAAAAATATACTATATACTAATCACAATATGTTCATGAATTTATAAGGTTGTGGCGGTTACTAACACCAAGACCGGAGAACACAAGTCAACTTCTTCTTTTTTGGTACATATGTCTCAAGTATTTGTTGTCTTTTTTTCAAATTTTGTTAAGATATGTTGCAGATTCGCCAGCTAATATCATAAATATTCCTCTCAATTTTAAGTAAATCGCTAGAACTGATAAAACTTTTTTTTAAAATCAATAAAGCAGATAAAACATGAACCTAGACAATAGACATGCACGAATTACAAAAAGAAAAATATGTATATTCCATCTATTCAAAATAATTGTAGTTTTAGAAAAAAATTGTTATAAAATAATCGGTGTTTTCATTTTTTATGCAAAATTTATTGTATTTTTTGTTTTTTGTTACTATTTATGTTTTGAATAATGATTTATTATTGATTGATTTGTATTGAAATACGATTTTTATTTCAAAAAACTTAAATTAAATGATTTTCTAAAATCTTTAAATTACTTATATTTTGAAAGAGATAGAGTAAAACAATTAATAGAAACCCACAATTGTACAAGTACAGTCCCACTTAGTGATATGTTACCTCATAACCATAAATCAAATTTGGTGTTTAGAAACGATTTGTAGTTAAATATTGCTGAAGAGATGGTGAAAATAGAACCTTTTAGTCAACCTAACGTTTTTGTTTGGCCAATTTAGGATTGGTGATATATACATACATGATACATGCTATTTATAATAATTAAAGTTGAATGGTGAATTCAGTATTAATGAAAATGTTTATAACTCATCAAAAATGAAGAAGAATAAAAAAAAGAGTACCAGAAACTCAATGGAGGCAGAGATAAGGAAGATAAGAAAGGAGGAAAAGAAGGCATCAGAGAGAAAGCCACCGAGGAGAGCTAGGAGAAAAGATGTGCCCATAAAATTCGTCACTTCACTCGCCGATCTCGACGATGACATGTGCATGAATCCTTTCAAGTACAATACCAAGTTACTTGCGTTGGCTAAAAAAGATAGAGTCTCCAATATCTCCACCACTTCACAATACAAAACACAAGTTATGAGTCAATAATCACGTACGTACGTGGTTGATAAAATTAGAGAGAGAAAGAGGTATATAAATTTGGAACTTTGAGACCAACCCAAGGCAAAAGAGGCGGCGAGCATGCCACCATGACGGCCTTTCACGGCGGCTCTATTTCTCCAATCGACGTAGCCTTCCCATTTGGAGCCATCTCCTTGCATCTGATCAACGACTGCCTGTGTTTCAAAAGATACACACATATATATTAGAACACATATTCTAATAAAATTTAGAATTAGAACTATATTAGATGTTTGAAGAAGACCACCATTAGATTTATCTCTCTCAAACTTTGATGAACAAAAAAGAAAAGAGAGTGGTCTTTGATATATATAGACGTCAATGTTAGAGAAGAGGTTAAAAGGGTATTAAAATATTGCAAAACTTATTCTTGCTGTAGGAAATAACTTTATTTTTAGGGGTCTATATGATAATTATTTCAAGAATATTTGGTAAAGGTATGCAATATGGTGAAAGAATTCATTTACTAATATGCAAGTTGATAATTGACTACTTAGAATCATGTCATTGATCATAAATGGTTTTATTAACCTGGATTAGTAACATTCGCTATGTTCTAGTATGTATTTTAGAATATAATCTTTTTAACATTTTATGAATATTTATTTCTTAAATGGTTACATAATAATAGATTTTTTGGGGAATATAGAGAATGGAAATCACAACGTACGTGGCATTATAACGTATAAATAATTTATACATTTAGTTGATCAATAAAATCATTATAACGTATTAATAATTAGTCAATAAGTAAAAACCAAGTCTGTTGGCTTTTGTTCAATGTATGTTCGTAGTCGGTTATTTGAATCTAGACAAGACACAATTTACACATTATGGATTGAATTCTTTTAAAAGGAAACTAGGGATTTAACCGCGCGTAGCGCGGTATATGTTTTTTAAAATTATATATATATAGTTTAAGATATTTGTCAATTGAAGTGATTTTATATTTTAAAATATGATTTAGAGTTTTATATAATATGTTCATGTGAAATGAAGTTGATTTTAAATTTTAAAATATATTTTAACATTATGAAATACATTGATAAAATACTGGGAAAATTTTTTTGGTCGATTAATTTTTTTGTTTACTTATATATTCTTTTTGATTTATTTAAGTTTATTTTATATTTTTATTTTTAAAAATACTTCTCGTACTCGTTTTATTGTTTTGAATCCTTTCAAAATATTACCAAAAAGTTTTGTTTTAACATTTATATTTTAGATTTTTCTTTTGCTTGCTATTAGTTTTACGTTTTTTAGTTTCTTATCGTATAACTTACAATTTATTTTTGTCATTTTATAGTTTGGACACTTGTAACTTTTTGTGTAAACTTTTTTTCACCAAATTTAGATTATGAAATTAGTCTCTACATTACATAGCCAAATTTATTTGTTTACACACAACCAATTTAGAATTTGATTAAAATGAATGAAAGTAAAATTTTTCCTACTCCACCTCGTCTTAAATTTTGTTAAAGTAAAATTTGATATAATGTTTGTTAAAGTAAATTTGATACTGTTGATTCGAATATTGTTAATCTTATATTAATAAATTTGTTTTAAAAAATTTTTACAAATATTTATTAATTTTATATATGTTGGGTTAATACTTATCACAACACATATTTATTTTTTTCTCGAGTGTAATTGTTCTAGGCTTGTGATTCTTTTTTCTTGTTCAAACCAAAATGTTAAGTACATTATTTTTGCCACAAAATATCTTGTGTGGGTTTGATCATCTAGTAGTGATCACATGCTTTCTCTTCTGTATAACAAAATAGTGATCACTTTTATGAAAATAAGAATCATCATCTACACTCAATATAAGAAATTGTGAGAAAATAAAGTTCAAATTTGAAGCTGTGAAAAAACATTTTAAGTTGACAATAAAAATTTCATGAATTACATATACTGAAGAAAAGACATAAGATATGTGTGTTTTGACCCAAACAAACGACTACATATAGTAGAATGTATGCTATGACTCCAATGCTCCATACAACTGTTTCTGTTCGATGTACTTCAGGAATTACATAGCACGTCCAACCATATTATTGAGTCTTTCATCTTTCAAAATAAATGGCACAAAACACCCTTTTTATTTTCGTAACCATAATGAAAAAGATTTGGTCAAATACTGTAATATATTATGAAAAATGAGGAGTAAGATGATGGAAACACACTTAATTTATTAAAAAGTCACATGAATCCTGTAATATGATTAGTTTTGCAACTTGTCGATCAACCCAACCAGTCCCAATGCATACACAACGTGGTTAGCTCGGATGGGAAAAAGCAAAGACGCGAGGTTTAGACAAGAAACTCTTTGCGAGTATAAGAAAGCTTGATATTAATAGCAGAAGATGCATCTCACTTTTTAATAAATTTGTGGGAAACAACGTGATTGAATGAAGATTTACTTACATTAGCTTGTTTTTACCTATCATTTTTTTTATCAAGCCATAGTAGTATGTGGGTTAGATTCACTGTATGATTACATACCAAATACACGAGAATCAATGTTATATATATATATATATATATATATACATATGTTTTTTTTTTGGAATCTCTAGAGCTTGAGTCTCCAGCTTCCTTCTGGTTTTTCCTTTGGTAGTAATTGGGATTCCATGTTACAAATTTGAAACATGAGTTGAGTTTAAAAGTTGAGAATAACAAACATTATTGATTACGTGGACTGACTACCTGGTCTTATATATAGTACTTTGCATATGTGTTGTCTAACACCGAATCGTATATGTAATATATTGAGCCATGACCTGCATCATCTTTATTTTGTTTTCCATCTTGTTTCACCTCTCAACCTGTTGATTGATTGTCAAGAGAAGAAAAAGAAAATAAACTTTAAGATATGTCAAGAGTTGTAGATGGAATCACATGACAATTTTTGCTGGGAAGGTCCACTTATGGTTCTTGGAACCTTGTTTCCAAAACATAAGGAACAAATGGTCTGTCTTAGGGTTTATTTGGACAAACAATATTTTCTTTCAATCTTCATTAGGATGAGGCACAATCAGATGATCTTATGCACCAATAAAGAAATAGTAGAGAAAGTGTTTGTGACTTATCGCAAGAGTTTTGGTGCTTCGAGTTTGGGAGTTGCATCAAAAAGGAGGAAAAATTTGTCAAAACATATATAACCCTTTTGTAGGTATCTTTCACCTTTTGTTGATAAAAGTGAGATTCTTACAGCTTTTCTATTTGAACTTCGACCTTTTCTGCTCGTTCACTACCAGCTAAGTCCAGTAACCAAAGATGACTTTCTGTTTCTTTATATAATTCAATTCCTATGCTAGCACTCGCAATAAGCTGCACATAAGGAAAACTAATGAGGCTATCAAACATGTGGAAAAAGGTATAGAATCTCATAATTTTAGTCTTACCCATGAGAAGACTAACATCTCAATCTTGACATCATAGAAAACCTAACAATTTAGAGGAATATGGAAAAGATTATTTCGGGTGATAATCTTACCCATTCTTCCCTATTGTTGAGACGTTTTGAAAGAAACGTGGGAATCAGATTCGTTTCGTCATGTATTGTAGAAAACGCAGAGCTCGACACCTTGGGAGGGAAGGAGGAGAAAGAAAGACTGGCTGTTTTATAATTACAAATATTAGAAACTATTAATTCTTCTTCTTCATTGTCTTGACTCTTCATTTCCGTTTCCTGACTTTTAAGGTTAGCTTCATCAAGGGCGTTTAACGCTTAATATAATTTTTAGTTTTAATTGTTAACCCTAAATCGAATGAGAAGAAGATTTTATGGGAAGAACTGAAGAAGGGGAAAGTGGAAGAGTCGCCTTACAAGGACAAGGGGAAACACGATGGATCATGTATTTGCATTTTTTTCAACCAATTTAGAGAATAGAAAATAATGCTGATGTGGCATCTTTTCAAGAGAGTTTCTAAAATTTGACGTGGCTGGCCTTAGAGACTTAAAACACCTTCTTTTATATTATAGAATTTAGCAAATGTGTTTGCTTTCTGTGAGTATAAAGGAGGGTGATATTAAGATGATGAGGGGAATCAAATCCATCCACTTAATGGGTTACAAAAATGGGATTATAAATTTGACCAAAGGATATAAATCTAAGAACGTGTCAGCAATGTGAAGACCTATTGATTCCTCTCCATGCTACTCTCAGTACTCTATTCTTTAATTCTAGTGTTGACTTGTAAAATAGCCAAATGTCGACCATTTTACTACTTTTTTTTAGACAATATAATTATATTAGATTAAGAAAAACCCATACAAGGTACAGTAAATCCCATTCGGGGGAAAGTGAAAACCCATTTTTGGGTAGCTTATCTCAGACTGAGATTTTTTAACTAGAACTAAACTAACTTTTATAATTCCCATACCGGAAGTTCCTAAACTAAGAAATAAGAACCTTCGATCTAACGAAGAAGAGCCCATTTCATCCCTATTTTGCGGCATTAAGCTTTTTTGGGAGAATTTTGCAGGAGTCTGACCTGAGTAAGGAGATCTCTTTGAACCTAATACAACTACATTGTCGACTAAAATAACAAAAAAAACCTAAGAAATTTAAACAACAAACATAACTATGCAAGCCCAAAAATCGAACTAGGAAATAAGGACTTAAGAAAAGCCCAATTTCATAACAAAAAAGATGCCCAACTTGTCTAGAACCGCCTAATCCAACCCTACGCCGCATAAGCTCAAGCCGCCAACGCCACCACCACTGAGCCGTCCTCCAAGAATCACCGGCAATGCTTCGGAAAATAAGTGCTATGGTGCCAAAGCAGAAGGCGTCACGGGTAAAGACCCACAAATCGCCATCAGTTGAAACCACGTAGAAACTAAACATGCACAACCAACGAGAAACTAGGAGAATGACCAACCATGGTGGTAACAATAGCTCAACCCATGTAGATCTGGTGACAAGACAGCTAGATCCGCGCATGCAAACGCCAGGAAAGTTGAAACGCCACCAGATCAGACCTCTTTTGCCTTCTATAATCCTTCGTGAAACACCTTTTCGAGACAATAGAGGAGTAGGTAGAACAATCGGCGAGCGAGCAAGAGCAACGAAGGATCGGCGTGACGGAGACCCAAAGCAAGAGGGTGATACCGAAAACACAAAAAGAAAGAAGAAACAAAAGGATGTCTGTACATGCACGGCACCGGCGTAAAGCCGGATGCCGGCGAAATCAAAAAGAAAAAGAGTAAATGAAGAAGATTGTCGGATGTTTAGAGAGAAGGGAGAGGTGGTAGAGAGAGATACTTCGTAGGTGCAAAGTTATAAAAACCGAATCCCATTTTACTACTCTATTGCCAAATGGTTTCTTTTTATTAGCCGACCCTGTATTTATTTATGTAAGCAAACGTGACAATTTCTGTAACTACATTTTATATCGTACTCAATAAAGAATTATGAGATTATAAACTTAATAAAATAACTCTATATGGACTATAAATTTTAATTCTTTATATAGAACTAGATTAGGTCTCGCGTGATACGCGGATAAATGTAAAATATTTTAATTTAAAAATGATAACTCAAGTGATTAGATATTCTAAGCGACGTTAAAACCAAAGTTTAGTTATTATTAGATTTTTTGTAAATTATAATTATAAATATCCATAATTATCGATTATCAAAAATTATGATAAATAATTATCGATTATCAAAATTATGAGAAATAATCATCGATATATTTTTTATACATTGTATATTTTTGTTATTTTAATATTATAATATTAATATTTTTTTGTAGTTTCCATTTAAAATAATAATACTCATTTTTTTGTTATTCTATTATTTCAGAAAAATAAAAAACTAACAATAAGAAAGTTTCCGTTAGTTTAAATACTACGTTGACACATGTCATGATCTTAATTAACAATGACAGGTATCACGATCTTATTAATTATAATTTTGTTTACGTGTCGCACTCACGTTAAACGCGTTCCGGTTTATATAATAAGATTGTAATCCGGCATTCTATATCTTACTCAAAAAAGAATTACATAGAATCATAGATGTTAGAGATTAATATATAGGCTCCTGGGCTCTCGGATTGGGCCTATGGGTTTAAGCTAAAATCGAACTTGTGATGGGCTTTGTTACGCGTTCAATATCAAAGCCCATACCAGGTGGTTGTTATTCTGTTAAGTGTAACAGAATCTTTTTCTTCTCAAGTGAGAACAGAGCATTAACAAAAAAAAAAAAGCTCACATAATGTTCAAAAGAAGCTAAAAAAGAGAACAGTTAAAAGAAAAAAACTCAAATCAAGTCACCTAGCAAAGAAAAAAAGAGAGGAAATTTAACTATCATGTATTGTTCAAATAACCAAATCAACTATATACTAATCAATTTTATTATGTCTTTTATTCTTCTTACACAATATAAGTTTTGAAGTTTCATATATTGATCAAAAATATCTAAACTTAAATTAGTTAGATCGAATCGTGTTTTTCATCGTACTATATTACGTGTTTTAAAAAATAGAAAGCTATAAATTTTAAAGCAAACAATACGTTTATAGGAATAAAATTATTATTACTTGATGAAAAAGTTAGTATTGTATATAGAGTTTTAGCAATAATAAATTTTAATATATATTAATGTATATATACTTTTCAATATATTTATTATTATTAATCTTACCATTAATTAGTATATGTAGTATATATAATTTAATGTATATGTTTTACGACAATGTTTGTATATTTTTTAATGTTCGTATGTTCAAACTTATTTTATGTTTATATGTTTTTATGTTCAAACATATTTTATGTTTGTGTATATTCGTTTAGTATAATATGGAAATTAAAATGTTATTTTATTTTTTATAGGAAAATACAAGGGTTAATTTCATGAATATACACAATATCAATATTAGGTGTATATACAAAACTTTGTATAATTAGATTTTCAGTTTGATTATGATATTCATATCTCTTTCTTACCCTCATTCTCTCACACACGTGTTATTTTTTTTTCTTTCTCTCTCTTTTTCTTCTAGATTTCATCCTCTTTCATTTTTTGCAAATAAAAGCATGTAAAAAATAATATAATCACAAAATTTACAAAAAAAACATAATTTTTATGAAGCTCAAAATACAATATTATGTTTTGTTCACCATTCATTTTTCAAGAATGTGAAAGGAACATCATTAAAATTTGCAATTTTAATGTGCAGCCTCTAATACAAAAAAATATAAAATTTTTGAACACCAATATTTCACAGAATTAACATATAGAACAAAAGTTGACATTTTCAAAATTTTGAAAGTGAAATTTCGTCTCTGAATATTTGAATAGTTGGTCAAACAACGGGATATGACTGTATAACTAATCTCTTTTTTTGGTATATTTGAAAATATAAGAGATAAATAAATTTTAAGAATTTTGAGTTGGCAAACTAATTTGTACGAAGCCATATTGATATTTACTAAATCCCAATTTAAATTCTATGCAACTTCGTACAAATCTACATGAGTTTTTTGTCATTAATTATATTATATTAGATTAGAAAATACAATTCATCAAGAGGTATAACGAAACCCACTACGGAGAAGATGTAAACCTATAAAGGGTGGCTGACCTCACAAAAGAGATAATATCACACTTCTAAGAAAATAAGAACTCTTGAAACAAGAGAACGTAGTTTAGACGAATCTAAACTTCTAAACATCAGACAATCTTCTTAAATTCCTGATTATCAATATAATAACATGCAATCTGAGTAGGAAGTGTTTCCAAGATAAGTTGTAATCATAAATATAGTAATAATAATAAAAAATATTATGATGACAAAGATACCAAAAACTACTTAATAACCATAATATACAAAAGGTCTAATCCAAAATAGCACTGGACTTCCAAAAATAATTCAACCGGCTCAATCTCAAGTCCATCAGAAAAAAAACAAGGTGCCCTAAACCTTCTCTCAGTCCAGCCGTTGATCATGCCTCTTACCGCCAGCCGTCGAAACATAATATGTTCGGTAAACCAAATATGCCTCTAATCTTCAACGCTGATCACAAGGAGAAAGAGAGGTTCAAAAGAACACACTCGACGAGGAGCCGGCCACCCAAAATCAACCCCTATCAATATAGACTTGAACCACCACAACTTTCGACGAAGTATCCAGGGATAGTAAACACCAAAGTCGGCCACACTCCAATCTCGCCAAAGCCACAAACACTGTCTTGAGTGATCGTAAAGCCACTGAATAAACCTGCAAGAGAAGGAGGCCGACATATTCAATCCGTTGGAAGCAATGGAAAAAAGTGACATGCATGACCATGGTGATACTGAAAGGATACATCGACACAAGTGGTACACCCATGGACGAATGTACATGAAGCATTGAGGGTGCACATGCACCCATTACTTTTGAAAACTAAAACAAAATTTTAACCACAATTTACTATATATTAATCTAATTTTAAATATGCCCCCATTTTCTTTTGTTAATTAAATTTGTGCACCCTTAAAAATTTAATCCTAGATTCGCTCATGGGTACACCGAATCAGAAAATAAAAAGCGGATAGGAAAAAATCCGAAAGCAAGACAAGAAAAAAGAAAGCTAAAAAAGGAGAGAAACATTGCGCACTGACGCAGTAGCACGATGCCAACAGCGAAAGATATGAAACAACGAGTTCTTCATACGGCAAGGGAAAAGACACTAAGAGACGTTATTTTCTTCCCTATTTTTAAATTAGCACTTGCATAATAATATGTTTTAAATTTAATATTAAAAAAATGAGCGATCTTACTTAAAATACAAAAACAAATAATGATGTATCTATAATGACCTGGACTTATAATTATAAATAGACAATATCTTTGAGATGTTTGGGCTAATAATAATGGTATGTCTTATTTTAATTTTGTTTCCAAAAATGCAAAATATTTCAAAATAATAAAATAAAAATATATAACTTTATAACTTTAAAAACTTATAAATTTGTGTTAAATTTGTGTTCAAAGGTTGGAAATATTAGAAAAAACTTATGCATTGCACGGATGCTTATCTAATTTTTATGTTTTAGCTCAAAATAAAATTTACATAAAAATTAAAATATAAGTATAGATATGTTTAAATTACACATTTATTTTTTTTAATTCCATCTAGTGGTTTTAAACAACATCATAAACAACTACAACCGAACCAGAAAAAAAAACAAGACAAAACAAAAACTGAACGATAAAAAGATATCTCGAAAATAAAAACCACAAGTGGTGGTTCATTAAAACATTCGGGCTTGAACTACACACCTATAAAATATATGTTGGGTTAACCATTATTCTATCACATAATTTTAGTAATTAATATCATTACTATATAAATACCTATATTTTAATATACTTTTTCTTTTTATTTTTACAATGTCAGAGTTGAGCTAATGAGGCCCAATAAGTTTAAGCCTAATATATTTTAGCGACGTCGGTTCGACGATAAACATTATATTTGGAAAATTACAAATTAACAAAAAATAAAAAAAAAGTTGGAGGACGAGACAAATGAGCCGTAAGAGAGACAAACCCTACCACTACCGCCACACGCCGGCGCGAATTTCAAAACGCCGGCGACCTTGGGCGCCTTCGTCAACAGAATCCGATGAAATCATCGACAAGCCGATCAGAAAACAACCACCGCCACCGGCTCTAGTCGTTAAGGGACTTCCCGCCAACTGTTCAGTCCTGGAGCTGAAATCCCGATTCGAGATCTACGGCTCAATCTCCCGAATCCGAATCGACAAGGACGGATTTGGATCCGTTTCGTATCGCACAGCCGAGTCAGCAGAGGCCGCCATTGCTGGTAGTCACGAGCCTTCTTTCGGTATCTCCATCGATTCAAAAAAGGTAACTCACTCGCTCCTTGGAGATATAAAATTTGGTGATTAGGGTTTATAAGATTTGGGCAACTTGTGTTGTGTTGCAGTTGCAGGTAAATTGGGCGACGGATCCATTGGTGATGTCGAGTGAAGCTAAGGATGAAGCTTTGCCATCGTTGCCTTCTTCCTCGAAGCTTACACGACCTGTGATGCCATTAAGAAAACATGGGAGAAGCATTAGATTAGCATCAACCATTGTAAACCTGAGAAGCAATAATACGGAGGGAGACAACAGTGGTGGAGGCAGGAGCCCATCTCCGTCGACGACAAAGGGCTTAGTTAAACACAGAGATATTGTAGCCTACGACGATATTCTTTAACTGTATATTTAGTAATTTTATCCATATGATAATTCGTTTCTTTCATTTTTGGGGTCGAGATAGAACAAAGTTACAGAGCAACCAAAACCGAGTTTTTATGGCAACTTATTGATACAACTGATATGAGCTCATTGATAGCTTCCGTTGGAGTTTGAGAAGCAAGACACGAGGATAACAATCTTCCTGCGTATGTGAGCTTCTTCTGCAGGTGATTGAGCTCACCATTCTTAGAAAAAAAAAAAAACGTGTACTGTCATTTGAATTGAGCTTATTCCTCCGTATATTTTTCTTTTCTCACGATTCACAATTTTTGTGGGTGAAATTCGGTAAATTAGGTACAGTTAGAAGTTCGTCTAATCAAATAATTTGAATGGTTGACGTTTTGATCCAGTGACATCTCATGTTGTATTCTTAACCAAAAATTATATATAAATATTAAAAAAATAGAACAGAGGAATTAAAACCACTTTTAATTTAAAAGTTTTTTAAAGTGGTTCTAACAAATTTTTTTACATTTGTTATTATTCTATTGATTCAATTATATATTTATTAAATAATAAAAGAATATATAAAATTAAAATAGTAATGTCATTATTTTAATGGAGAAATTTTTTGGTTAGATTGGAGGTGGTCTTAATCTTAAAACTCCAAACTCATAAATTATGGAACAATTGATTTTAAAAAAGGTGTTCTTGGCCGTATCGAGGAAAAGAAGCCACAAACAATAGGTAAAAGTCAAAAAAGAAAACGATCAAGTCATTGACATTATTCAGTTGGACAACTTTGTTTCCGATTCCCAAAACCCTAATCCACTAACTAGAACTAGGTGGAGGATCTGTCCGACACACACCGGAACACATGGCTGATGAAGAAGAGGTATGGAGTTGGGGCGCAGGTACGGACGGCCAATTAGGTACGGGCAAACTGCAAGACGAGCATCTACCGCAGCTTCTCTCGCTCACCTCACTTGCTCCCATATCGATGCTCGCCTGTGGCGGCGCTCACGTCATCGCCTTGACTTCTGGTAACCCCAAATCTCCGTTAAAGGAATGTCGTCGTTTAAGTCCTATTTAGAAGTATGCTTCTTTTTTTTTATTGCAGGTGGTAAGGTGTTCACATGGGGAAGGGGCACTTCTGGTCAGTTAGGACATGGAGACATCCTCAACACCTCTTTGCCTAAACCAGTATCCTTCTTCGACGACTATGTCTTAACTCAAGCCGCAGCTGGATGGAATCATTCTGGTTTTGTCTCAGGTATGGATTCTTGCGACTGTTTAGGACCACAACAGTTTAATATAATCCCTTTTGTGTTGTGTGTGAATGCAGATTCAGGTTGCCTTTTTACATGCGGCAATGGCTCATTTGGTCAGCTTGGTCATGGAGATAACATGTCACTAAGCTCCCCAGCTAAAGTCTCTTACTTTGTCAATAAGAATGTGAGTATGATAGCTTGTGGTATGCGCCACTCGCTTGTCTTGTTTGCAGGGAATCAACTGTGTGCATTTGGATCTGGCAAACGCGGGCAACTAGGTTTCTCATCAGACAGAACAAAGTCAGTGAATTTTCCATGTGTTGTATCAGGATTAGAAGATGTCGAGGTTGTTCGTATATCAGCAAACGGAGATCACAGTGCAGCTATATCTGGTTAACCCTTAATTCTCATGTTCAGCTTCATTGATGTGGTAAGTGTATCTTTTGTTAACTTGTCTTTGCATTTGCATTTCCAGCGGATGGACAGTTTTTCAGTTGGGGAAGAGGATTCTCCGGTGGTACTGATGTTCAAACACCCATGTGTTTGCCTTCATCTCTGTCTTTCAAAGAAGTTGCTTTAGGATGGAATCATGCTTTACTATTAACCGGTAATCTCTAAGTGGATGCATTGATACTACCTTCCAGAGCTCACTGAACTCATTCTTCTGTCCATGGGGTTGTTGAACAGTCGATGGCCAAGTCTACAAGCTTGGTGATACACTTAATAAACAATCCGAAAAGCAACAAATGCAAGTAGATTCCTGTGAATCTTTCTTGGAGAAAGTTGTGGATTTTGACAGACTGAGAGTTCTGCAAATTGCAACAGGAGCAGAGCATTCTGCTGCTGTAACAGGTTAACGGACTTTTAACTCTTCAGACTTCTTCTCGGTATATAACAAACAACCTTTGAATGATCTTGCAGAAAGTGGAGAAGTTAAGACATGGGGATGGGGTGAACATGGTCAGTTAGGTCTTGGAAATACCAATGATCAAACCAATCCTCAACTGGTGAGCCTAGGAAGTAGTATGGACCTGCAAACGAAAGAGATCAAAGTATGTTGCGGAAGTGGATTTACTTATGCAGTACAGCTTTCTTCTTCACCAACCTCATCATAGACAGACATGGATGCATCTAAATCTCTTACGTGTGTAAAATTGTACAATACACCACGAGTCTAGTCAGAGAAACAAACTGGTTGAATATCAGTACAATGCTGGAAAAATTGAAATATACAGATCTTTCTTTCTTTCTTGTTTTGTCAAGATAAAAACTAGCTCTACCGTTTCCTTGGCTACCTTACCCTACACGAGACTACAATCCTACTGATACAGCTCATTCTGTTTCCAATGAGCTCAAGAGATGATGAGCAGATTGTTTTCATATCCATCGCAAGTAACAATGGGTCGAAGCGGGTCAACTTTCCACTGGCCATCAACAATAAACTTCACCTGTGTGGGAAATTTTAACAAGGTTAAGATTTGTGTTTGGCTCTGGATTGGGGAAAATGAGCTAACCTGATATTTTCCAGGATACAGCTTCAGTGACAAAGAGAAGACTCCGTTCTCTGCTTTTTTCATTTTCCTCTGCTTTCAACAAACAAATTCACCAGTTTTGATTTCCTTTTACCAAGAATTATCATATTTTCTTCTGGAACGGGAACTGACCTGGGTAGACCAGCCGTCAAATGAACCAGTTAGTAGAACTTCTGAGGCTGAGTTAGGCCATACTATGGATGCAGTTCGGAGTAACCGCAAAGCCCTACTGGCATGATCTATTCTTCTCTGCTTCTCATGTACAATCCTCTGCGCGTCTCTAAAAGAAAAATAAGTTAGCCAATGTGAGAGACGATAGGGTTAAGTTTCCTTTTATCTAACCAATGAGCAAAACATACACTATAGCCATGGCCATTTTGCCTTCAAGAACTGCCAACTTCGCTCGTGTAGACCGTAACTTATCCCGGGCATGTATGATTTCATTTTCTTTGAACTCCCAATCATCATACAGATTCTCCAACTTCTCAGTATTTATCTCACTATCCTAAATGAAAATCATAAACCAAATATAAGCCAAATTGCAATCACTTGTAAAATTACTACTAGTTCGATAGGAAGTTATTAGATCATGACAATTACCTTACTTGTCACAACTTCAGCAGAATCAGATCTGAGGGAGTGGAGAACAGAAGAAAGTTCTGATTGGAGATGCTCAAGACGGCCTTTGATATGAGTTGTATCTATATCTTCTGGGGGAGAGGCCGCTAGATCTTCTACCTTTATGCTATCACCAGAAACATTTTTCTTATCATCCTTCCTCGCGCCATCCAATAAAGTGGAAGAAATTTCAGCAGCTGTAAGATAAATGTACATTAAGACTTTAGAGTTTCTTCTATTGGCATAAGAGAGAAGTCACTGCACACCTTCAAAACCTTCATCAGTAAAGCCAGCTCTCCTCATACTCCATGTTCTCCATGTATCTGAAGTAGACAAATCGCTAGAGCCTCGTGTTTCCGAAACCAACTTGGCTTCTTGATACCTATCTTGTGTATACTCACCTGAGCTTCTACTACCGTCAACCTCACAACGTAAACAGTTTATTCATCAGGATTATTAATGTTTCAATGAACAGAAAAGTTGGTATACAACAAAAAAAGAGCATACCACAACCATAGAAGACCAAGGAACTGAACCATTAGGGGAGATATCATTCATAGCACCATTGCTTCCCCCTTTCTCCCTCAAGCTAATCCCTAGACTCAAATTCCTTTCCCTTTCCAATCTTGTCAATATGCCTTCAATTCCACTCTCATTCCCTGCATCTACTTCTCTGATAGAACATAAACTAAGTTAACATTCTACGTAAGTGTTTTCTACAATTACAGGCATAGAGACTCACTCTTGTGAAGATGAAGTATTTGATAGAATGTCAAAAGCTCCATTACTCAAGCCTTTATCAATCTCTTGAGAATTACAATAACGAAGCTGTTTCTCATTTACTCGAAACTCCTTGAGTTTATCTTCTTCTTTCTTTTCTTGTTCATCCGAATCCCAACCCATGGAAAGCCATCCACCTTGGCTTACAATTCTCTCCACGAGATCAAATCTTCCACAACGGATTAAATCGTTCTTGCTCGGAAACATCCCAGGTTTCTCCGAATTCTTCATGAATTCCAAAATCTCCATTTCGAGATCCTTAGTCCCCTCGCTATCCCAACCGGAATTGCGCGCCTTGCATCGAAAGCAGCAACCTTTCTTCCTCGCCTTGACCTTAAGAAACCCTAGAGCAGGCCCACAACCTTTTCTTGCAGCGAAATGTATGCAAATTCTCGGATTAAAGGAAGAAAGAGGGAAAAGGGTATTGGAATCAATCAACGAATTCGGAGAAACAAAAGATGAGATGGGGCCTGAGTTAAGCGAGACCATTGTTGGAGCATTTCGTCGAACACTTGGTTGGTGAATCTCTATCAAGTGCCCCTCATCAAGAAGAGGAAGAGATGCCAAGCAACGAACAAAAACCTCCGAGGACACGTGAATCAGGAATTAGTCAACGAACAGAAAAACTAAAAGAGGATGCTTTATTCGGACGTTTATCGAATTCCCAAGGTTTATCAATCAAGTTGAGGTATTTTGCATTCAAGTTTCTTTAGATTCTCTTTTGCTTAATTTTCTTCAGAATGAATTTGATATTTGGTAATATGGGGCGAAAACGAGGTTTCGTCCCGATGATTTTTTGTCGAGCCGGGACCATTTTGGGTCTGCGTCTTATTTTTCATCCGATCGCTCGCTATTTTTTTGGTCGACATTAACTATTTCTAATTGGCACAAAAAGATTGGATACAACATGTTGTTCGATTGGCCCAACACCCTAAATGAGGTGGGTAAAACCAAATTTCCAATATGAGAAGTACCTTAGTAGACAATCTCACTAAGCTACAAATATTGATATTGTCTTTGTGCTTTGTCTTTTTCATAAAAACTAGATTGTTGGTTATCAAAACAATGAAGGCAATTAGGAGCGCACGTACCCTATATATTTTTTTAATATTTTATTAAAATAAATTAGAAGATTCTCAAAAATATTACAAAATTTAGATTTTTGTTTTTTTAAACACACTAATTAATCTATTATATCACAAAGAGTTTACAAAGTAAAGAAACAATAATCCAATACTATCATTGACACAAATAGAAGAAATTGACAAACAATTTCGATGAAAGAGCGGATTTAACTTTGCTTTCCCACGGAAAGTCTTGCAGCTAACAGAAGAAATATGTTATAACCCCCTTTCATACACTTGTAATTGGTTATTATAAGAAGGATAATTCCAAAATGCATATCACATAACCTTAATTGAAAAATTAACATATATGTTGTTAGAGACGATTTTGTATTTGATTGTAATTCTCTATCATGATTCGAACCAAGCCTTGAAACAATGTTTTAGCAAGGTCTTTTCGTTTTCTGAAAGCAACGAAGAAGGAGAAACACTTTGATCTCACTTAATCATGGCTGTTTTAGTCTCCATATTTTGGAATGGAAACACTGAAAGCATCTATAGTGAATGTCGAGAAGAAAAATCCACAATGCATTGTGTGCGGAAAGCACTTCCAGTAAAATTGGAAATCTTCACAATGATGCATGCGCTCCATCGTGAAAATAACCGTTGAAGTATATATGTTTTCTAAAGGAATCACGACTACTTTGTCGCAATACACATGAACAATTACCAAAAAATGAAAAAAGTGCATGTTGAACAATTTCCGATACATACCACAATCTATCGTTGGCAATACAAATAACATGATATTCAAATTATGATAAACGGCTCTTTCACGATCTTCAATTTCACCAACTTTCACCAAATCATACTCACGGTGTTTCAACAGGCACCAAAGGGCAATCACTCATATTTTCAACATAACTGCTCTTGTCGAGAGTTTTCTACTCATTGCCACAAAAAAATTCAATATGTTATAAAAATACCACATACTTCTAAATTATTCCAAAATATCACAAAATGTTTTTGTTCCAAATACCACAAATTTTAAAAAATCTTTAAAACTCCAAACTTAAACCCAAAACTAAACTTCACCATCTTCAAAACTAAACATTAAATTCTATTTAGTGAACTCAAATCCTAAAATTAAAATTTTAAACCCTTAAAATTTAATTTTAAATTGGTGGTATTTTAGAGCAAAAATATTTTAATATTATTTTTGGAAAAATTGAGAATGTGTGATATTTTTAGAATATGATTTTTTGTGGTAATTCATGAAATTTCTCAATAAATTATATATTTTAAATTGTAAATATATATTTACTTTTGGTTAACTTTACATAGGTGCTCACATTAGAAAGATGCCTTTCATTCTCCGTTATGCGAATGGTTGTTATAATGTCACATAAGAAAATAAGAAAATGATTAGCCAAACAATTTCACAGCTTTAGTAGAAGAACTCTAGTATGGAGCATCACTAGAGGAACTAAACGCAATATGTTGTTTCTTTATCTTTTACGAGATCAAATAAAAACTAATCAACATACAATGACTGTAAGTATATCTACATGTATCAAGACAAGATCTCCAATCTGCATCGGCAAAGGCTAACTATAATTCAAATTTAGAAGAGTAGAACAAACATTACCTTTTTTTGTCAAACTTAACTTATATTAAAACACTGGTTCGAAGAGTTAAACATTACAGAGAGCCGATTTCGCGAGCGAATCAGCAATAACGTTCTGGGAACGTGGAATGTAAGAAAGAGATATAGATAAAAACGCCGACCATAAGTGGCAGATTTCACTCAAGAGACCATACAACTTAGTGTGTGAATTGTTGGAATGGAGAAGAGTAACAAGTACTTGTGAGTCTGAGAAGAAAGAGATCTCAGTGTGATGGAGTTCCAGTGCTGATTTCATAGCTTCCCTTAAGGCAAAAGCTTCAGCTATCAATGCCGACGGGCTAAAAAGGAGAGGGCACTTATGTGAGGAGATAGCTTCTTGTGATGAGGACTGAAAAAATCAGCCTAATCCTCCTTGTCTTGAGATTGGATTCCATGCTGCATCTAAAAAACAGAGAGTACCAGGGGGTAAATTCTGAAGGCCGATGGCATTGACTGGATGTTTCAGTTCTGGTAAGAGAACTTAAAGTTGATTCCCACTGTTTAGCTTCCATGAGAGCTTTTCTAACCACCTCTGCAGCTGAAAAAGCACAATCCGAAAAGACCAAATTGTTTTGAGCCAACCAAGTGTTCCACATAATCCAACAAAATACATAGGAGGTGTGATATCTTGTTGGAGGAAGAACATTCAGATTCTTAACTCTTACAAGGAATTTCGGGAGAGTCTTATTTAGAGATAGTGGTAATTATTCAATTGGTGCTAGGTCCCAGACTTGAGAGGCAAAAGGACATTGCAGAAGAATGTGATCCACAGTTTCAGCCTGGGAACATCTTTTACATATTAGAGTAGTTGCTACGCCTCGACGAGCTAATTGATCACCAGTAGGTAGAACATTAGCCAATGCTTTCCAAATGAAGGTCTTTACCTTTGGACTAGTTGTGAGTTTCCATACATTGGCTTGCCAATTAAACTAGAGAAGATGCGATGGCACTTGGTTTGTGGATAGGATTCCATATCCTGTCCTAGTGGAATAGATACCTGATTTAACAGAGAGCCAAACGCATTTGTCCTCACATCTTGAGGAAGGTAAGGGGAGCAATCTGATATGATCCTCATATTGAGGAATGATAGACCGGATAGTTGTCCAATCCTAATCCAGAGAGTTTGGAAGTATTAGCGAACAAACACGAAGATCCTCATAACCGAGAGGAATTAGACCGATAGGGGTAGTAGGCTTGGAAAGGGATAACCATGGGTCCTGCCATATGTAGGTTCCTTTGCCATTCCCTACTAGCCATCTAAGGCCTTTTTTTAGAACATCCCTGCCCGCCAGGATGCCTCTCCAACCGTGTAACGTTCGAGATGAAACGCTAGCCTCCATGAAACTTGAACCTTTACAGTATTTCACTAGTAAAATTCGAGCCAAAAGACTTCCTGGATTAGAGATAATTCTCCAGCTTATCTTTGCTAAGAGGGCATCATTGAAATCCTCGATATCACGAAACCCCAAACCATCATCGTTTTTGGGTCTTGAGAGCTTTTCCCAAGCTACCCAACAAATCTGTTTTTTGTCGGGATTAACATCCCACCAAAACCAAGTGAGAACGGATTGAATTCGTTTACATAATGAGAGGGAGATTTTGAAGCAAGACATGGTGTAGGCTGACATAGCAGTAAGAACAACCTTCAATAAAATTTGTTTGCCAGCTTGTGATAGAAAACGTGACGTCCAACTCTGAGATTTTTGTCTGATTCTATCCATTATTTCCCCAAAGATATCAGTCTTTCTCAAACCAAAATTTTCTGGGATCCTTAGGTACTTTCCCGGACCTCCTTCTCTCGTGATGCCAAGAATTTGTTTTACCAATAGTTTGTTCTCATGTAAGGTTCGTGGTGCAAATGTAATGGCCGACTTATCAACATTTATGACTTGACCAGAAGCCATAGAATATCTATGCAAGATAGAAGAAAGGGTGCGGCTGCTCTTCACTGAGGCCGAGCTAAAGAACATCGTATCGTCTGTAAAAAAGAGGTGATCAATTCGTGGACCTCCTTTTGAGACTATGACTCTTGGTAGAAGACCTAACCTCTGTGCTTTCCTGCAAACCCCAGAGAGAACCTCAGAACATAAAATGAAAAGGCATGGGGATAGAGGGTCCCCCTGTCGTAAACCTCTGGTGAGGGAGACACGTCCTTGTGGAGATCCTTTAAGAGAAAGGAATACGAGACTGAAGTCACGTATTCCATGATCCAATTAATCCATGTACTACGAAAACCAAAACGGTGGAGGACTTGTTCCAAGAAGCTTTATCATATCCTATCATAGGCTTTACTCATATCTGTTTTTGATCGCCATAGCTCCTCGTTTGGTAGCTAGAGAGCATATGAGAGAATGCAAGATCTCATGGGTTATCAGGACATAATCTGTAATTAGTCTTCCGGGTATGAAAGTCGATTGGTTCCCTGAAACTAGGTCCGGGAGAATTAAGTGGAGTCTTTTGGCTAGTATCTTCGCGACTATCTTATAGAAAACATTGCACAAGGCAATTGGGCGATAATCAGAAACTTTTCACGGTCCTAAAATCTTAGGAATCAGACAGACATGGGTTTCATTATGCCGACGAGGGAAAGTACCCGATGAGAAGAAAGTTTGAATCTCGTCTACTAAAACAGAGTCAACAATTATCCAAAAAGTTTGGAAAAAACCAGCAGTAAAACCATCTGGTCCTGGGGCTTTCGTCGGATGCATATCAAAAAGTGCCGCTCTTATTTCAGCCTTATCTAGAATTGAAATCAGTTTCATGTTCATATCATCTATGATCATCGGTGTTATAGCTTCACCAATCAGTGATAGGTTCGTATTCCTTTGTGATGTGAAAATAGATTGGAAATAGTCGAAAATCACCTTAGCTATTTCAGCTTCCTAAAAAACAGGGGAGCCATATGTTTTCTCCGTGACCGATAACCGATTTTTTACTCGTCTAGCCCTTGTAGAAGAGTGGAAGAATCCAGTGTTTCTATCACCATGTTGGAGCCAGTTTAGACGACTTTTTGTTTCCAGTACTGTTCCTCTCGGGAATAAGCCGCTTCTAGAGATGCTGAGAGATGTGTTATTGCTTTAGTATTTAGGGGATCTTTACTTAGGGTTGTTTCTAATTTTTCCTGTGTCTTGTTGATTTCTTCCGAAGAGTTTGTTTTGTTTGTTTTAGACCAGAAAATGATTTCGTGTGGGATTGAATTGAGTCGAGATATCAATGATACATCAGAGCTTTTATTCCAAGTGCTATCAATAAGAGATACAATCTGAGGATTTTGCCTTAAATGATAATCAAATTTAAATGGCCTTCTATGTTTTTTGCAGGATACATCAAGACTTGTAACAATTGGTCGATGATCCGAGCCCTCAAAACGGAGGTATCCTGCCTTACAAGAAGGAAATAACTCAAACCAAGAGACGTTGGCCATAGATCTATCTAACCGAGCACGAATAAAGTGATCATGTCTTGATCCTCTCCAAGATAGAGGGTTTCCTGTAAAGCATATATCATTGAGTCCATTATGTGCTATAAAGCTTCAGAAATCAATAAAGGTGACGAAACGTCTTAAGGGGCCTCCTCTTTTCTCTTGATTGTCTATGATCTCATTAAAGTCTCCCGTTAATAACCAAGCATTGGAACGTTGAGCTGCTAGTAAGGAGATTGAGGCCTAGACTTGGCGACGGTCTTGTTTTACTGGTGCGCCATAAAAAAATGTAATGAAGGAGGTTTTATCTTTGTAAATTAGTCTACAATCAATGAAGTTTGGGGTGGAGCAGAGAATGGATAAGTCGACTTCCAATTTCCAACATAAGGCTAATCCTCCACTGGTTCCCAACGGAGATACTAGGTGGTGATTTCCATAGTCCATCCATTTTAACTTCTATAGAACTTAAAGTCTTCGTTTTTGGTTTCCATGAGAAAATGATATCTAGGAAGAAACCAATCCGAAATTCCCGGAGCCTTCTTTCTGTCAAGGGGTTGCCAAGCCCTTGACAGTTCCAAGCCGTGATGGCTAAGGAAGAGGATCTTGTGGATTTCGAAATTCCACTTTCTTCCTCACAATGGCAGGTATGATATTAGCAGTTGCTTAAGCAAGTTGAGTAGCCATAGAAGCTGTGTCTCCTGAGGTTGTGTTCTCTTCGCCCTTCTTGCTAGGAGAGCCTCTTACGAACGCTAGATTTCGCTTTCTTGTACTATCTCCCTTTAGAGGGTTTGTGCGAACAGGCTTTGCTTTAGGTAGACCTTGTGATAAGGTTTTGGAGCTTTTCTTTTTGGCTGGAGTTTTGCGAGAGCTTCTAGAGGCAGGAATAAAGACAGATATAGTTGCAATACGAGGTCCAAGTCTATCTGAAATCATTATAACATTTGAATCCTGAGGCGCAAGAATTGGACTCTGAGTTGTGTGAGCAGGGTGATCCAAATTCATTGGAAAAGTGAGGCGAGCCTGAATTGGGATGGCTGAAGCTTTAGTTGAAGTGCGTTTGGACGGAGCTGAGAGTTATAAAGTGTCATCATACCTCACCTCAATATCCTGGAATCTGTCCAAAATTGGACTCATCACCCGATGGTGAGTGGTAATAAGATCGAGGGTAAGTGTTGGAGGCCTCTCTAGGGTAGGTCTACGTGAGTTACTGGGGTCTGATGTTGCTGATATTTCTTTTCCCGGTCTCCTGTTACTAGTTTCTTCATGATGCACAACGTTATCCATAGTCTCATGAAACTCTGATACATAGGAGAGAGGTTTAGATTCTCATTGGTCATAACGTGATCCACTATGGGATATGTGGTAGAGGTTGGATCCATCAGAGCCATATCTAGTACCCTGATGCTCAAATTCTGACTCTGAGACCTCTTTCCTTGATGATTCTTCATAGCGATTCCTGGGACGATAAAAGGATTGGGGAGGTTGACGAGCCGTTCTCTCCCTATGACTATGGTGGTAGTGCTGGGAGTGAGGCTCTCTAGACACTCTTCGAAAGCTTAGAGCATTTACCCTGAGGGCATCTCTCATATGGTCATCCCTGAGAGCCCTGCGAGAAGCCAGTATGCGTTTATCTTCTTCAATGCGGCTTAGTGTTTTTTGTTGCGAGATTCCCAATCTACAAGATTCTGTGATTGGAGCCTTAGCCTTTGGACAATCCCGCTCATCATGAGAGAGTAGTAGGCAGTTGAAGCAATGCTTCTCAAGCTTGTCATATTCAAATTCCACAGTGGTAACCTCTCCCGTAGATAATCTGATTTCCGTAGACATTACGAGAGGTAAGCGGCCATTTATTTGAGCCCAAACCCGAGCTCTTTCAATGTCCTTCTCCTCCAACAATCCTAGGTCCTCACCAATTGTTTTAATAGTTTGGTCATCCCAAAAATGAAGTGGTATGCCATGAATCTTGATCCAAAAAGGTAAGAGGGCTGGGAAACTGTCAGAGATCACCGGTTCCCATCTCTGTAATATAATAATCCATTTTCTTGAAGTGAAATGGGCCTCGCTTAAGGACTGCATTGAGGTCTTCTTCGTTCTCAAACCGGAACTGGAACTTGTCTGGACCCAGGTCACGTCCAGCTACATGGTTTTGAAGATTCCAGATTTTAATCATGTACTCCACAATGTTTTTGGGTTATTGAACTCTAGGATTGGTAGTTCTTCCAATTAAAGTGAGTTTGTTGCTTTCTTTTAGCGTTGAGTTGTCACTATGTGGGATACAAAGAGGAGACCGTCTTCTCGGAGGTGGATCATTTGTCACCCATTTCTGCTTGTTAAGTCTCGAGAATATGTGCGTCATCTTCTTTGTGAGGCTAGGGTCCTAGGAATCTGTAGAGTACAGTAGACGGGTTCCTCAACTTCGGCACGTGAAGGCAGATTAAGTTGCTTTGGGTACAAGAAAGAGAAATCTGCAAGACTAGAGGAAACAGTAGTGAATCTTAGAGCAAGATAGAGAAAGATTGTTATAAACATTGTATGAGACAGTAAGAGCCACAACAACCGTCTGGATTAAGCCAGAAAGATCCACAGAGTGTGCGATAACGAACTAACATAGTAGTTAAGAGTCCTCATTAAGTGAGGAAATCGAACTCAAGAGAGAGATGGAGCAATTTAAGGCTTTTGTAGCACCCAACTACCATCATTATTGAGATGTGTAGTACAAAAGGTACTCATTTGAAACCTGGAAGTAACAAAAGCTCTCGAGTCACTGAAGTAAAACTAGGTTCTTGCTCTCCACAAGTAGAACAGAGGACCAAGACAACAACCTCCGGTAGACCGGAGGTCCGGAGGGCCGAGAAACGTCGGAGAAGCTACCCAAAAACCAGGCCGAGCTTGAAAAGTTTCCTATTTTGGTAAGGAAAAGTGGGTGAGATCTGGTTTAGGAGATAAGACCACACTTCATTTAGCTACCTCGGAAAAAGGGCCTGGGAGAGTTTTTTGTTGGGAACCAGAATGGATCAAGTAGTTAAAAGATTTGATTCCTAACAAAAATTACCTTATTATACCTTTGATATAGTGAAGAATCTTGTATAGAACTTGTTTTGATATATATCCAAGAGATAATTTCACGTAGATCTTCTTGTTATAATGTCAGAAAGAATGACATGGACCGAACACAAAAAGAGTATCTTAATGTTTGTAATATAGGAGCTAATAAAACACAACCTAACTCCAAAATATCAATTTCCATCACATACCATTTGAAAAAGATCACCATGCGCACAATCATCTTAAAAAGTAGTACTTTTCCTCCATGAATATTATACATCTCAAAAATCTATGTTTTACTCACAATCTACTTTCCAAGTACAGAAAAGAAAAATGAACCATCCTAAAAAATGTTAGAAAGATTTATTTAACTATATTTAATGTATAGAAGACTTCATTTAGTATTTGGAAAAATTTAGTTTTTAGGCATATTTCTATTTGGATTTGGTAGACTTCACTAAGTAGGACTTCTCTACCTAATGAGTGAAAACTATGAAATCCCGCAAATTTCTCTGCAAACTCACGAAGTCTGCTGACTTTATAACAAAGTCTGTTAAATTATGTGACATTTTATAAAATGCATGGTTGATATTTGTTTATAAATGAAAATTTGAAATTTTACCTTGAAAATATGGTAGAAAAACTTTTCCTTCAAGTAATGGTGTCCATCAAGGATTTTTAACTCAAAAAGCCAAAATCACGTCTTGATGCCGAAAATGAAATATAAACCGAAAAAATTGAAAGAATATGTCATAAAATGGTGAATAAATTGATAAATCTTTAAATCAATTGTTCTTTGTTGGTGGGAAATAAAAATCTTGAATTTGTAGAACGACATACGGGTTTAATAAGTTTGGTTAAGTAAAGCTCATATAAATTTTTATTAATACTATGTGACTTAGAATCTAGATTTAACTATAAAATTTATGTAGTTTAGTAGAATATGCATGATACATATTTTTGTCTTGTGCATGAAAAATTATTGATTTTGGACTTATGTACATATATATTAACATAAATTATTTTACATCCCGTTACTTTTGTTGACTAAAGTTCACATAAGAAACACTTTTAAAACTATAATAAGTATATTGTTACTCAACCAATGTACATAAAATCTATAACAATATACAATTTCATTAAAATTATATAGCTTTATATTTATTAATAAATTTTGCAGATTTTTATGAAACATGATCTCGTACATAGTGCGGATAAAATTCTAGTATAGAAGTAAGAGAGAAACACATTGATTTCAAAAGGTTAAAGCTCAAAAATGGTGATTGAAAATATGGAAGATAATGTTATTTGTGTACCAACTTTAAATTTTATTTCTTTTTCTTTAGTTTTTATTTTTAAAAAATTGATAGATAATATTGTTGTAGATATTTAATATTTTTATGGGAAAATGGGTAAAAATGTAAGCTTTTTAAATTAGATATGTTTTCTATTATTTTTACTAAAAGCTAAATATTTTCACCTGCAACTAATTAAATATTAAAAAAAATTGCAATGTTGTTGAAAATTGATTTTGTATATAATGTGAGCTAGAACCTAGTTGTCAATAAAGTGGTAGACTAACTTTTGTATTTAGATGACAAAATAACCTCTGGAAGAAAAAACATTAAACGAAATCCACACTTATTACAAGCAAATAGTCAAAACAACCAAAGGCGTTAGAGAGAAAGAAAATAACTTTTTTCTCTAAGACGAACGCGAAGAATTTATTACAACCATAACAAAAAGATAAACATACAGAATGACAAAACATTGGTAGGATAATTAAGTTCGTGGACATGAACTTTTTCGAATCGAAAACTAAACCCATTCCAATTTTTTTGCCAAAAGGAAGAAGGATGTCTTCAGTGGTGACTGAGACCGAGGGACAGGGCCTTCTAAGATCGTCGAAACGAGGGCCGCTACAATTTTTGAGGTAATGAAAAATCGATTGAGAACATGCCAATTTTTTCGGGAATATAAATCATATAAGATTCACCTCTCTCAAATAGGAAAATTGATGGAGGTGTGATTCTCTCCCGAAGGGAGGATGACACAAATGACCTCTTCCGACTCCGACGGAAAGAGGTTGTTAAAGACTTCTTTATAGATGAAGAGTCTAAAGAACTACAATGCTCGAAAATCTCTAGTTTTCGGCAAGATAAAAGTTTGAGATTTGGAAATACACCAAAGAGGCCAATTAACTTCTGGCTTAGGTGACAGTTGAAATCATGCTCACTCATAATTTGTAATATCTTGAACCTTGATGAGTACGACCAAATCACTTCTAAAATGGCTTCTGAATTTCTAACACTAGTTTAGGATATGAACCATGTATTTAGAGAAGATTTCTAAACTCTGATTTTTATACCAATATCTATTTTCATCATTTAATTATGTGTTCTTCTTTGATATTGTTTTGTTCTTGTTTTGCAATGTCTGAATAGTTTACTAGTTAGGTTTTAGGTTTTTCCAAAGAAATCAGGTTTGATAGTTAGGGTAATTTATAAAGAAATTGAATTTGTTAGGTTCTCAGTCTATATTCAAACTTAATGCATGAATTAGCTTGATCACCTAGTTCTTGATAATAGATTGATAAACACAAAGGGATCTAGTTTAAAAATATGACCTAATCTAGATGAGTAAATACCTTTGCTTACGGGAGTATCGTCTTAGGGGGTTTATGAACTTATCAAATATGAATTGTAATGCATATTCGAATTATCTAAATACGGCGGAAGTTTGTTTTTAGTAATTTGAATATAGGGATTGATACTTCTGGAGGAGATTAATCTAAATTATGTCTTTTGAGTTGAGAACTATTTTCAAATGAAAATCTATGCATGATAATATGACCTTTAAACCTGCCTACATGTGGATTGCCTATTGTTTGACGCTTTTATTTTATCGCTTACAACCATTTTAATTAATTATTGTTTTGATTCCGTTACAAACAACTTGAATATTATGTCTTAGTTTGATTTGAGATAAAACTGATCGTTGTGCTGTCTGGTCTCTGTGGGATTCGACCCTATCTATGTTATAGTGATATGTTTTCTACAGTGTAGTTTAGGATTAAATTATATCTCTACCAAAATTTTGGCGCCGTTGCTGGGGACCAATAGTGCCTTTTAATTTTTATTTAGAATCTAGTCTAAGATTTTCTTTTACAGTATTCATCTCGTTTCTTCTTCTCGATTTTGTTTTATAGGTGCATAATCTGAAGATCTAAAAAATCTTCTGAATTGCTCAGCCTTAGTAACACAAAACTTGCAAAGTTAGAACGCTCCAACCGGAAAGCTAGGAAAGACGCAAGCTCATCTAACTCAATGGGTGATAACGTTGATCTCAATAATCCGGTAGCACCTGAAGGTCAAATCGATCCACCTCCTCTTAGACTCAATCAACTGATTATCCATCAAGAGAGAGGGGGACCTAACAACAATCAAGTGCCACCCGACCAACCAAGAGCAGATGGCAACCAAATATCACTGGTGAACCCAATTTCTTCCTGGGATTTTTTTAAGTGGTTGCTCGCTCGATCCAGGGGGATCGATCGATCTCTTTTGCTGGAAATCGATGGATCGATCGATCCAAAGGGGATCGATCGATCACTTGCCTCTACATCAATTACTGCAACTTTTTATGCAACCGAATTTCTAAAATATGGACCCTTTTCACCAACTTTTGATGCCTTTTCTACTTCATCAACATTCTCAATCAAGTCAGCTACTATATATTTGCCATAGCTCTTTGGGTTATCTACAACTTTCCCAGGAAAGACACCAGATTGTCTTTTCACATCTTCAGAAGTTTGAGCAACTTGTGTATCCAAAAGTTTCACATGTGTAGAAATGGCTCCAAACTTCTGGTTCAATTCCTTTACTTCTCTTTGGTATTGTTGTTTCCCTTCTAAAAGTTGCTTGAATATCATCTCTATTTTATTACTTTGTTAAGGCTGAGTTGGTGGTGCTTGTTGAAATACAGACTGAGAGGTTTGTTGAAAACCGCCTAGATCTGAATTTTGTACAAAGGCCTTATCCTGTTGTGGATAGTTTTGATCTTGAAGGTTTTCTACATTTGTGCTTCTCCGTGAAGATTGGGATGATTCCTATTAAATCATTTGTTGTACCCTTGACTGTAAGCTCTTTGACCTTGGCTATTTATGTAACTCACTTCCTTTTCAACTCCCACGGTATTTTGCTCTTGAACGGCAAAGCAATCAACTTCTAGATCTTCAGCAAAACTAACATGTTTCTGGTTTTCATTCTTGAGAAGTTGAGTGAGAAACCCTTTCATCTCTGAGACGTCCTTTTACCTCTGAAAGTTTAGATTTATCAGATGTAGTTCCCTTTGTTCTTCTATCAAAGTTTGGACAGTGATAACTGTTACTAATTGCTAAGTTCTCTATCAATCGATAAGCATCTGAGACAGCTTTAGTCATGAAATCACTATCACTCGATGTATCTACGGAAAACTGGTATTTCTGATCAATTCCTCTATAAAAAGTATTGAGGAGACTTACATATGAAAAACCATGATGTGGGCAGTCACAAAGATGCTCCTTAAATCGTTCCTAGGCTTCATAAAATGATTTCACTAGACTTTGCATAAATCCTGAGATCTTGTTCCTTAGTGAGTTGATCCTAGTAGTGGTGAAGAAATAGTTGAGAAACTTGGCTTTGTTGTCATCCCTAATTACAATGGAACCAGGAGGTAGAGATTTCAACCAGCAAAGTGCTTTCTCAGCTAGATAATGTCGGAATAAGATGCAGTGCATAAAATCGCGTGATACCCCATTAAGCTTGGTAGTACTGTAGATGTTCTCAAATTTGTCAATGTGATCCATGGGGTGCTCAGTTGGTAAACCACTAAACTGGTTGTTATGGATCATCTGAACGAGTTGGATGGGAAATTGGTACTCCCTTCGCTGAGGTTGTTGAGGTTGGATAGGATTCCTGTTAGCGTAGAATTCTTCAGGATGGTTGAATGAACCAACTAGAGGGTGATTCTGAGGATGATGTTTATTAAACAACTATTTTCGGATCTCCATACAAGATAAAGTTTCTTGCATCGATATTATGAGAAATTGGGTTCACCGGTGATATTTGGTTGCCATATGCTCTTGGTTGGTCGGGTGGAACTTGATTATTGTTATGTCCCCCTCTCTCTTGATGGATAATCAGTTGATTGAGTCCAAGAGGAGGTGGATCGATTTGACCTTCAGGTGCTACCAGATTATTGAGATCAACATTATCACCCATTGAGTTAGATGAGTTTGCGTCTTTCCTAGCTTTCCGGTTGGAGCGTTCTAACTTTGCAAGTTCTGTGTTACTAAGGCTGAGCAATTCAAATGATTTGTCATATCTTCTGATCATGCACCTGTAAAACAAAAATAAGAAGAAGGAACGAGATGAGTACTGCAAAAGAAAATCTTAGACTAGATTCTAAATAAAAATTAAAAGGCACTATTGGTCCCCGGCAACGGCGCCGAAATTCTTATAGAGATAGAATTTAATCCTAAATTACACTACAAAGAACAGATCACTATAACATAGATAGGATCGAATCCCACAAAGACCAGTCAGCACAACGATCAGTTTTATCTCAACTCAAACTAAGACAGAATATTCAAGATGTTTGTAACGGAATCAAAACAATAATTAATTAAAACGGTTGTAAACGATAAAATAAAAGCGTCAGGCAATAGGCAATCCACATGTAGGTAGGTTTAAAGGTCAGGTTATCATGCAGAGATTTTCATTTGAAAATAGTTTTCAACTCAAAAGACAGAATTTAGATTAATCTCCTCGAGAAGTATTAATCCCTATATTCAAATTACTAAAGACAAACTCCAGCCGTATTTAGATAATTTGAATATGCATTACAATTCAGATTTGATAAGTTCATAAACCCCTAAGTTCATAAACCCCTAAGTTCATAAATGCAAGCAAAGGCCTTTACCCATCTAGATTATGTCATATTTCTAAACTAAATCCCTTTGTGTTTATCAATCTATTATCAAGAACTAGGTCATCAAGCTAATTCATGCATTAAGTTTGAATCTAGACTGAGAACCTAATAAATTCAATCTCTTTATAAATAACCCTAACAACCAAACCTGATTTTTCTGGGAAAACCTAAAACCTAACTAGTGAACTATTCAGACATTGCAAAACAAAAACAAAACAGTATCAAAGAAGAACACATAATTAAATTGATGAAAATAAATATTGGTATAAAAGCCAGAGTTCAGAAATCTTCTCCAAATACACAGTTTAGATCCTTCTCTCAGTAAAGCTAAAAAGTTGTAAAGTGTATCTAATAAAACCTAAGCCATAAGGCTTTTATAGTGTAAAAATTAAAAATTAAAATAATGGAAAACTGATAAACTTGAGGACTTGAGTGCAAAAATTGGAAAATCTTCATTCCTCTTCGGGTGGAGGGATCGATCGATCTCTTCCTAAAATTGTACTATCGATCTTCAAAATTCCCTATTGATCTCTTTAGCCGAAAATTCCAGGGGGAAATGCCTGATCGGGTAGTGGAATGCCCGATCGTGCACTTCTTTATCTGATGTGCTTGATCGATTTCTTAGGTGCTCGATCGATCATTTCTTCTGAATCCTCGCAATTTATTCTAATTTTCTCTAAAATATATTCTTTGCTCCAAAACGACCCGAGCATTTAGAATCCTGAAACTATATCAAATTTGCAAGGAAAACGCTTAGAATAATGCAGAATAGCATACATAAATGCCCACTATTATACATTATAACCGAGTAATATCAGTAGGATCCGCGTTGAAATGACGAAACAGAGACAATCAAGAATCCAAAGCTTCGTGATCCTTCGGGAATACTTTACAGAGGACTCCATAAACTTTTAGCTTTGGAGTAGCCGCTTTGGTCGCATTCAACTCAAAAGCACAAACTGATATCTAAAACTGTAAAAACAAGCAGAAAATTCCCAAATGCCAAAACTTCAAACTCGATATTGGTTTTAAGAACCAACTTCTTCATGTTTAAAGGGTTGAAAACTACTCTTTGTTTACTAACCTTAGACAAAGACGCATGGTGATTGCATCGGCTCAGCCTTCCACGGCCAGAGAAGACAACCGAGACAGACTTGGGGAAAGGTGATCTCAAACTGCCTGAGATAAGCATCAGCATGGAACAGAGTCTCTAACCTCGGCCTAAACCTAAAATACATTAAAAGAGTTGTTGATGAAGGAGGTAGGGCTTGCAAAAGCAGAGTTAACCCGGCGCCTTAGATGAACCAGATCCGTTTGAGAGACTAAAAAAAATGACGATGAAAGCAACCCAACGAGATCTATGCCCGTAAGAGAGAGTGGCTCAACCACAATCTCAAAGATGCAATGCTTCCAGAGAGTCCTCACCACCAGGGAATGCTGAGTCCACACGAGCAACAGAAGGGGGAAATCTCGGGACCTTCGCCGGCAGTGGCAGCCGAGACACGAAAAAGAACCTACAAAGGCTTGAACGCAGAATGGTGATAAAAGTGAGAAAAGAGACGTACACAAGCAGTGGCAAAGTGATGTGGAGAGGAGTGGGGTCAACTGACCCCACTTAACTTTTGATCTTTTTTTTTCTTTGAAATTCTTGAAAAATTTTTGTTTTATCATATGTATTATATTGATTATCTTCTTATTATGTATAAATTTTTTGTTTAACTTCACTAATTATAAAATTTAAGTCTATTTTCTTTCTCATTGTTATTTTTTTGTCTATCTATTATTTTCAATATATATTTTCTTATTACTTCTCTAACTCTTTTGATTATTACTACATGTTAATTTTGATTTTTGAAATATCAATTCCACCTAAATAAAAATTATCATGAAAATATTTTGTTCAAAAAATATAAATAATTTTAGGACTGTAAATTTAATATTGTAAGCCTAAAACTAAACTTTAACCCTTAAAAATAATATATTCGATCTTGCACACATTAATTTTAGTCAAATAACTATAGTTAATCATTATCAAAAATGAATTTTTAATAAGAATATTATATATTTTTATATACAATTTTTCTAAAATAAATTTCTAGCTTTGTCATTGTACACAACCACGGAAAGAAAACCGGACTAGCAGGGGAGGCGGATGGAAACGCTACTAACGGCATCAAGGAATGACATTCTCGGAGTTACCTTGTAACTCGTGTATGGAAGGTTTTTCTTGACGGCTAAGGCAAGCGTTTGTAAGAAACCACAATTTCTTAAGGTTAAAATTCAAAAGTAGTGGTTAGAAAACATTGAAGAAAAAGACAATGTCACTTGTGTAATAAATTTAAATTGCATGTCTTTATGGGTAGTGTTATTAATTTATTTTGTTGATAGAAAATATTCTTGTAGATATTTAATATTTTTATGGACAAAATGGAAAAAATGTTAGTTTTTAGAATTAGATATCTGTTATATTATTTTTAGCAAAAGCTAAATATTTTCCCCTACCATTAAATGTTTTTGGAAATAAAATATTGGCAATGTTCCTTAAAAAATGATTTTGTATGTAATGGTTAATAAGAAGCCAATTGTCAATAAAGTGGTAAGCAAATATTTGTATATACATGACAGGATAACCTCTGAAAAAAAACATGAAACGAGATCCACACTTCTTAAGTATAAGAACAAGAAAAAAAAGATACACACAAACCAAGTAGTCAAAACTACCAAAAGCGTTAGAGAGAAAGATAATAACTTTCTTCTCTCTCTCTCAGTTTCATTTCATTTTCCAGTTATTGGGTTGTGTCTTACTCTATTGCTCAAACAATACACCTGAAAAGCTTTAAACCATTAGAAATTATTCAAGTTCTTTGTTTTTTAAACGAAATCGTTGCCGGTGATGGAAGCTGTTGAGAATTCAAAGAATCGGAAAGAGAGAAAACGTGGAGGCTGGAGATCCATTATGTTCATCTTAGGTATGATCTTTTTTCTCCTTTCTTCTTTTTTTAAAAATATGATCCATTTGGAAAAATATCTCAACGTAAATGGTAATCAAGTTATATTGGTAAACCATCAAATGGATACCAATTTCGTCATCAAGTGCATGCATGAATTATAGTGGATGGACTTATAAACAAGTTATATTGATCTCTTTCATTTGATTTACAGTTGTTTTTCTTCTTCTAATTATGTCATAATTTGTCAATAGTTTTTTCCTCTTAAAATGTAATTGCATGTGGCCAATAACATGATAATATCATGACCACACTAAACTCATCTTTACGAGTCATGCAATTTTTTAAAAAAAGTAGTATAAGAGAAATGGACGCAAAACTCAAACTATAGTTTTTGCACATAACATGCATGAAATGCAGTGAAGCTTTTTAGACAGATCATGCGTTATACATATAACGGTCGGAAAGTATCCATTTGATGTTTAATAGAGAAGAATGATTAAAAAAATGTTGAAATACATTATTGGTTTGGGGAACATGTTTTTGTTGTTGTTGATAATTTGACAAAATGAGAATATATATAAAAAGGAAATGAGACGTTGGAGAGGTTGGGATCGATGGGGGTATCGGCAAATTTCATGGCGTTTTTGAAACAAAAGTTCAACATGGAGCTAGTTGGAGCTACGATCGTTTCCACCTTGTGGATGGGTCTCACCAATTTTGCTCCACTTCTTGGTGCCATCATCTCAGACGTCTACACTGGCCGCTTCAACACCATCGCTTTTGCCTCCTTCTTCTCCCTCTTCGTACGTTCCCTTTTTCATTTCTATCAATTTTACAACAACAATAATGTAGATTAATGCATTATTACCTCCACTTAGTTGATTTATTAACCATTTTTATGCTTTGCCACATTATGATAAGATTAATCAAAAACAGCATATATTCCCTTTTGTTTTCAAAAACTTAGTTTGTCAAACTTTGTTTCCTTAAGCAATCACCATATGATACCTTTACACATCATTTCCTATTACTGATCTTCCGTAAGACAATGGGAATATTGTATTTAGTAGAAAGTTTTAACAAATAAAGATATGTATGCTATAGTGTGAACTGAGTTAATTTTTGGCTCAATGTGTCAATTTTGTAATGAAACCAACAGGGACTAATGACGGTGACACTCACAGCCTGGCTGCCTCAACTCCACCCACCACATTGCAACGACAACTCTCTAGCCGGTTGCGTCGCTCCTAACAAACTCCAGCTCGGGATTTTGTTCCTCGGTCTTGGCCTTCTCTCAATCGGTAGCGGCGGAATCAGGCCTTGCAGTATCCCTTTTGGAGTTGACCAGTTTGACCAACGAACAGAGCAAGGCCTTAATGGAATGGCCAGTTTCTTCAACTGGTATTACATGACTTTCTCTGTGGTTCTTATCCTTGCACATACCATCGTGGTCTACATTCAGGACAATATTAGCTGGGCCATCGGATTAGCTATCCCGACCGCTTTGATGGCTTGTGCGGTGGTTCTTTTCTTTGTTGGAATGCGGTTTTATGTGTATGTTAAACCGGAAGGGAGTGTGTTTTCTGGTATTGCTCAGGTCATTGTGGCATCTCGTAAGAAGCGGAACCTGAAGATTCCGGCGTTAGATGATGGGACGGTGGAGTATTATGACCCGCCGCTTAAACCTGGAGTGTTGTCAAAGTTGCCTCTTACTAGCCAATTCAAGTAAATTAATTACCCATACCTCTTGAAACATTCAATTTTGATGGTTACTGAAACATGCCGAAATAATTTATATTTGATACATGTAGGTTCCTTGACAAAGCGGCAGTGATATTAGAAGGGGATCTTACTTCTGAGGGAGTTCCGGTAGATAAGTGGAGGCTATGTAGCATTCAAGAAGTTGAAGAGGTCAAGTGTCTGATCAGAATCCTTCCTATTTGGTCTGCTTCTATAATCCCCATTATTGCAACGTCCACACAAGCAACTTTGGTAGTCCCTCAAGCTACGGAAATGGATCGACACATGGGCCAGCACTTTAAGATCCCAGCCGGTTCTGTGTCCGTTATTACTTTCATCACAATAGGCATTTGGGTGCCAATCTACGACCGCGTTATAGTCCCATCCCTATGGCGAATTCACAAGTTCAGGCTCACACTCCTTCAACGGATGGGGATAGGGTTAGTCTTCGCCATCCTCACCATGTTAGCTGCAGGGATTGTAGAGAAAGCAAGGCGTACACAAGCTACAACCGAAATGAAACAATTGTCAGTGTTTTGGATGGCTTTGCCAATGATTCTGACAGGACTATGCGAGTCGTTTAACTTCATCGGTCAAATCGAGTTTTTCAACAACCAGTTTCCAGAGCACATGAGAAGCATAGCAAATTCGCTCTTTCCTCTCTCATTTGCCATGGCTAATTATATGAGCTCTCTCCTTGTGACCATTGTGCATAAGTTCACTGGCGGAAAAGGCAAGCCGGACTGGCTGAACAATGACATTAACAGAGGGAAACTGGATAACTTCTACCATATGATTGCCGGCTTGTGCGTGATCAACCTTGTGTATTTCTGGTACTGTGCCCGGAGTTACCAGTACAAAGCCGGATCTCAAATCGAAGACTTAGAGGAAGAGAAGTCTTCTTATCAACAGCAGACATGATCAAACAACAAATTAGGACCCCAATGCTAATCGTTCGTGATGTTTTGATAAATACTATAAAACTATCTATGATGGACAAAATCTTAATGCTTCACATGTCGGAGACTAAAATCGATAGGCAGGAAAAAAGTTCATAACAAGAACCGAGCAATTCTCAAACGTTTCAAACACCAAGATTAGGCTTATATAAGTTATAGCAGAATCGCAAGAAAATCAAGGATACGCACCAAAAAGCCATTGGCCTAAAAGCTTAAGACACAACAGTAACATTAGAGTCCTGGTGATTGTTGTATGAATGGCCATTTCCTCCACGACCACCACCACGTCCCCTTCCTCTGTTATTGTAGTAGCTCCTTTGGTAACCGTTTCCACCAGAATGATCATAAGAATCATACCGTCCTCCATTCTGGTAGCCACCACCACCTCGACCTCCCCGGCCATTAGAATAGCCTCTTCGACCACCTCGACGGCCCCCTCTCTCCCCTCTCTGGTTTTGGTAAGACCCACGTGGCACATACTGTGGCTCAAAGTCTCTCTTATTAGCATCCTCAGCTTCTACCTGAGTATAGGCTTGTTCCTGTTGTCCATGGACCACCTCTCCTTCCGTCACTGATTCAACCTTCACACCAAAATGCATTAGATTCAGACTCTAAACAATTCGCTTAAAGTTGATTAAAAGCTACACATTTCAGTGAATTACCTTTTGATGCTCATCTTGTAGAGACTGATCATTAACAACTGATTCTTGTTCTTTGCAGTTTGATACATCTTCTCCCTGCAAAACAGAGAAAATCAGTACCATAGAGAGAAAGAGCATACAATAGGAAAAGGATGTATGTTCTCAATAAGACACTCAGAAACAATAACAAATATTGTCACGGTTTGTAAACACCACTCACATGAACACGCTGGAATATATTGACAAATCATACAGTAAAGTTGTAGAACAATCAAATAAGCAACCAGGCAATATGAAAAGTTAAAGAAAATACTTCTCTATCCTATTCAAACAACTTATAAAGCATACTAATAATCTCATGCCACAGCTCACTCTTTTCTTTCTTCTACTTCATATCAACAAAGCCATTAAGGAAAGGGAACTATTAGTCTCCTGCCTTAGAAATCCATTACCAAACACATGACATAATAACTGAGCTTTACACAAAAGATTACCAAACAACAAAGCAACCTATAATCAACTTACACCAGTGGCCTGAAAAGAAACATAGTTAGCTGCAGCCGCCACTTCAACTGGAGCTTTCATCTCCGGGGTGGTAGTGAAATAATCTGAATCCATTATCTTCTTCAATTTCTCCCTCAACGCAGCATCTGGAACACATAAATATATTACTGTTAAGTGATCAAAACAAAGAAGATGAATCACAAAGATGTAAGGATATTTCTACATGACACATTGCAGTTTGATTCAATCGGCTGATCGGAGTTGGCCAACCATAGTTTGGCGTGCTCAACGCAACGTTCCAAGGCGTTTTTGTGAGACAAAGACGAATCCACCGGCCGGGATATCATCAAGCTCCAAAGCTGCGAAATCAAATCCAAATCCCGATCGCCGAGCAAATCCGTAGCGTCATCGGTAACGTAATCGTAAGTCAAGCAGCAACCTCTCTCGTGACTCCTGGTCAACATTATCGAAGTAAACTCGTTCTGCGACTTCACATCGAACAAGGAGCCGAAGTATAAGAGGTTCACCAAATCCTCCAACTTGGCACCATCGGTCGTTTCCTGGGGACGGTCAATTGTGACATCGCTTTCAACTTCCTTTTGCTCAGAGGCAGTGGTTTGATCGGAGGAAGCCAGGTGATGTTGAGTAGCGAGGCTAATTTCTTCTGAAACCGCGACGGAGAGAGGAGAACGGAGCTTTTCAAGCTCTTCGATGAGGACGACGACGGCTGGCTTTGAGCGGAGGACTTCCTCTTGCTCCCTGTTTAGGGTTTTGCCCTGAGAAATCGACTCTTCCATCTGAGTAATTCGGTTCAATTTCTTGCGGAGGGCACGGAGACGCTTGTTGATGAGACCCATAACTGGTCCTTCAGCGGCGTCGGAGGAAGCAGCAGCAGCAGCCATGGTGTCGATTTGCTTAGGAAATCAATAAAAGATGCTCGATGTGATGAGAATGATCACCACCGTAGAAAAGCGGCGGCGGCGGCAGTGACGGAGCAAGAGAAAAGAGGAGGATCGGTAGGGTTTTTAAGAGATAATGGGGATAAGTTGAAGCGTCTGATTTTAAGAGTGATGTTTAAAATATATAACAACGATAAATCCAGAAATGCAGGCGAGATTTATCCTCTTTACATATTAAATATAATTTTATTAGACTATTTCGGTAGATTTTTTCAAACTATTTTTGTGGATTATATTATCCTAAATAATTTTAACAAACGAATAGATATTCTCTATAAATTTATGAGTTGCTTGGTAATTTCATATCAATTACCAAAGCATTTTTTTGTCAACAATAATATATTATTCCACGCCATAAGATTATGATACAAAAATTATTACATAAAAACAAATTAACTAAAAAATCAGCAAAATAATTTTATTTTCACGTACGCAACATAGAAAAATTGTTAAAGATGGAGTAGATTGTGACAAGAGAAAGATATGAATAAATGCGTCAAAGATTTAGATCGAACTGAGGCATAACTATGAGTTAAGTTGGCTACTATCATTACAATGTGAGTTAAGTGTGAGGTGATGGATGGACCATGGTTTCTCGGAGTAGCTGTCGGGGCTTAGAGTAGCCGTCCGGGCATCAGTGGCTTAGTTCTGCGTACATTACAATGTGAGTTAAGTGTGAGGTGATGGATGGCTTCTCGGAGTAGCTGTCGGGGCTTAGAGTAGCCGTCAGGGCATCGGTGGCTTAGTTCTGCGTACATTCCAGTGTGTCCGCAAAGCTTCCGACGACTGAGACATTAGGGTTCTTCTAATTTTTTAGGGTTTCTTTTTTTAATTTTGGATATGGGCCAAAATCAGATTTAGAGAAGTTCAATATGGGTTTTTTTATTTTTTTATTTATTTGTTGTTGATTTGCTTATGTGTTTAAAACATGTAATTGTGGCATATATCAGGATTATTATCAATAAACCCTTTATCAGAAGAAAAAAACTATCACTACAATATAAGACATGGTAATAACACAACTTTCGTATATTTGCATAGCTTTTATCAAAGCTTCTGCTTTCACCGGCAAGGAAAAGAACATTAGGTTACTGGATTCACATCATGTACAAATTAAACAAACATTATGATCAAATAACACCCAACTAATATTTATCATGTCAAAATTAGATCTCCACAATTAAACAATGATAATCATATGATGTTGTTAAAGTAAAAATTCTAAGAATACTAAAATTATGTGTAAGTGTCAAACGATCAACATTAGATACCCTAGAATCAAAAGGATTTTGGTAAAGAAACTCATAAACAACAGTTTTATTAGACTGTTGTTGGGACTTAAAGATTCATTTCTACTTTTCCAAAATCCATCAATAAAAAAAGATATGATTAATAGGAATATTCATGACGATTTTGCGAGAACAAAAAAGAAAATTTATCATGAAGAGATGCATAAAGAGACTTTAAACCCGAGGGGTAATGCAGAAGGGATAACTCAATCGACAAGCCAATCAAATAGAATATTTCATATGGTTTTGGATTCAACATCACAACAGAGTCACTAGTCTTGCGGGAAAAACCTTCGTCGGACAAGATTGGCTTTCATAAATAGACGATTACAAAATAATTTCCATTAGAAAACTTTTAGTTTGGGAGGATGTTGTAAGAACAAGAATATGAGCACGCGAGAAAATTAACGAGGAGCACACAGCACAAGAAAATTAATGAGGTTCAACAATATATCCACGTCCTCAAAACAAACAATAGAGAGATTTATTAGACAAACTTTCAACAAGACATTGCCTAAATGAATTACTCAACACTAAGACACTCCTTAGTTTGACACTAATCATTCACTATCCTACAATGAGACACACACGTCTCTAATACAGATCCAAGAATCATAACTTAGATCTAGGTCTTTCTCCTAAGTCTATACTTGATCTAAAACACCTCGTGATTCAGAAAATTGCACAATGATTTATGTGTGTCACACAACCGACCTGTGCAAACCGATCTTCAATAAATTAAGCTTATTATTTTTGTGCGGCTGACCTAATTGGACTCACATATCTTATATTTATAGAATCCAAAATGCATCAACTTCCAATATACACCAAAGATTTAAATATGAGAATATCTCATATCTCCTTTTCCTTATTGAAAAAATTTCTTCTTCTTTATATTCTCAATAAATCTCCAATGCCACATAAGCACTTCATAAACATGACTTTCATATCTTCAGTGATCTACATCGCACAATTATTTTATATAGTTGTACGAAACCAACATATATTAAACGATTCAACATCCCAACAATATCTCAACAGCAATTAGTGTGTTAGACACATGATCTTGTGTGCAATGTGCAATTCTGCATCATTTTTTATTCAAGAAAATTATTCTTTGTTCCAACAGATTTGGAGCTAACAATCTTTCCATTTATCACTTAGTTTTATAACTTAAGCTCACTCTTGAAACCTAGGTAACACATGTCAAGTAAATCATCATCATAGACTCCCCTTTAATCAAATATCAATACAAAAATAGCCTATGCAATCTCCCCTTGCTTGACTGCTAAAACTATGTGAGAACTCACTTGTAATATCTCCAACTTGTTGAATCATTCTATGATTAAGCATGCTTAGTATATCCATAACGATTAGATTTATCCCCTTTGTTAAGATGTTTTTCTTGAATCTCTTTGACCACCTAAACATGTTCTAATCTTTTGGACTCAAGAAAAACTACATTCATTTTCCAGGCACTTTGTAACTTCTTAAATTTCTTAAGACATTATGGTTGATGGTGTCCTACACATCCACATTTGAGATACACACATCTTCTCTTCATTGTTCCTTTTAGAACTATATACCCTTGACGTTTAAACACCTTCTGATCATGTATTTCTCATTTTTGTTGTGTGACACACTTTTATATCAGTTGGATTGGTAGGTATAAAGTGTGAAAGTCCATATGAAGATGCGAGTTTTATGAATGATGTTCCATGATAACCAAGACCCCAATTTGCTTTTGGATGTTGTCAAACTAACAAAATTTTATCAGATTTTGAGAATTGTTATTTAACATTCGAATTTTCTTCTTATTCTCATTTAAATCACGCTTGATCTCTTTGTTTTTCTTTTTCTGATAAAATCATATCCTATATCACATTTTTTTTATCTTCTAGTATTGTATTCTTTTGACGTTCAGCCATAAGTTTTTCAAGTAACTCAATTTTTTTTCTTCCATTGTTTTCTTCTCAGTAAGAGACATCTCATGTGCACCACCCAAATTATCTTGCTCTAGCTATCAAATATTCACTTTGGCTTCCAAAATCCTCATATCCTTGATCACTTGAAGGATTTCATTGCTTAATTTAACCCAGCTTCCATAAAGGTTTTTGACTTCAACATGAATATCTACCTCTTCATCCCTTTCTGAATCACTGCTCGGTGAAACACTAGATGATGCATAATCATGTTCTGCATTTCCTTTTGCATGCTTCATAAATTCACTCAGGGCTACCAAATTAAGAGCATTTTTGTGTGAACTTAACTTTGTATCACTCCAACTTTGAGCCATCCCCTTCTTTCCTTTTTGTGTTTTACACAAGTCGCCTTTGTGTGACCATAACCATTGCATTTATTACACTCGATTTCTTTCTCTTAAACGATGGACAAACTAATTTGACATATCCAATACCATGACAATTATAACACTAAACTTTATGCATCTTTTTTCATTTTTCCTTCTGTAATTTATAGATATATGAGATAAGAGATCCATAGTTTCTTCAAATTTTTGAATCATCAAAACGCATAACTTCTTCAATTTTTAATATTTTCTTGTCTTCATCAACTGTAATTGCAAAATCTTCTACAAATTTGGGTGAATTAGAATCAATGTCCATCTCTTCAGCCTTTAGAATTATTGCTTCAACAAACTTTAGTTCATATGTGTTCATCATCTTTTTTATCACAACTTTATGAGCTGCAAACTTTAGAGGCAAGCATCGCAAAAGTTTCTTCACCAATTTTGCGTCATTGTAACTTTTATCCAATAATTTTGTTGTAATAGCAATAGAATTAAGCTTATCACTAAATTCTCATACCTTCTCGTTATCATTCACCTTTATAATCTCAAACTTTGATGACAACATATCCAACTATGTCCTCCTAACGTTGGTAGTACCTTCAAAAGCATTTTGAAAAATATCTCACGCTTCTTTAGATGATTCACATCCTTATAAAAGTTTAAATTTCTCTTCATTTACTGACTTGGAGATTTCAACTAACGCTTTTGCGTTAAATTTTGACACATTTTTCTCTATTGTTGTCCATCTGGTTTTAGGTATCTTAGTCTCATCTTCTGATGTTACACACGACTCTTTCCAACCATTTTGAACAATTGTCCAAACATCTTCATCAATCGCTCGCATGTTTGCCTTCTTTCTCACTTTCCAATGTCAATAATTTACATCATTCAGTAAGACAGTATATGGAGCCATTATCCATGTAAATGTCGCCATATTCTCTTTTCATGATCTCACCTATGTGGTTAGGTGTTTTTTTTTATACCAATTATAATAACAAGAATATGAGCACACAAGAGAATTAACGAGCTTCAGCAATATGCCTCCGTCCTCAAACCAAAAACTAGAGATTTATTAGACAAACTTTCAACAAGACCTTACCTATAAGAATTACTTGACACTAAGACACTCCTTAGTTTGACACAATCAATCTCTATTCTACAATGAGACACACACGTCTCTAATACATATCCAAGAATCAGAACTTCTAGATCTTTCTCCTGAGTTTATCCTTGATCTAAAATACCTCGTGATTCAGACGGTTACACATTGATTTCTGTGTTTCACACAACATATCTGCGCCTTTTTCGAGAGACTAATCTTTAAAAACTTGAGCTTCTTCTTTTTGTGCGATTGACTTAATTGGACTTATATATCCTATATTTATAGAATCTAAAACGCAACAACTTCCAATATTCACCAATATTTAGATATGGAAATATCTTAAATCTCCTTTTTCTTATTGAGAATATTTCATTTTTTGTATTCTCAATAATCTTCAATGCCACATAGAGTCCACATGAGGCGAAAATTGATCACAAATAAAATGAAAATCTGATTTAAATTGATAGGAAAAGTGTGGAACCCATGTGTGGTCAAACACATATATCCCACACTGGAAAACTAGTCAAGGATTGACTAGTATATAAAGAGTCTAATATCTCAAATTAGTGTGAGGCCTTTTAGGGTGGTATGTAGCGCCCGTGAACCAAAATCATGGCCGGGACGGTCGAATCAGAACATGAAAGTCGGAAACAAAGAGGTTAAATCTGTATGTTGGGGAAATTTTCGGAAAAATGCTAAGTAAAGTAAATCAGTTCGGGAATGATGCTAATTTTATGCATTGTTCCTTGACTGATTCGTGAAAGAATGCATCATTTGGTTGGGTTCCAGTCAATGTCTATTTATTATTAAATTTTATAGTTAATAACTAAATAAACAGTGACTCCTCAAACACATGTAATGTATACTGGTGGAATTCTAAAAATTGTCACTAATATATTATAGGGGGTGGGTGTAGTTAAGCACTAGACCGGTTGGGTCGGATGGACCGAATGATGCTAGAACCCCCTTAGACCATGCATGGGCAACATGGTTGGGATGTTTGACAAGCATCTTTGGACCGATTTGGGAAGATCGATCAAGATTTATTGAAGATCGAAGATTAGATCATGGCTTAGATCATATCATGTGGGAATCCAATTGTGGAAATCATGCGATTAAGTGGAAATCCGGTCAAAAGATGAGTTAGATTGGATAGTTGAGCTGATTCTGAGAATTTTGGAAGTTGGTCGGATGGTTGGTGAAATTTGGTAGCGTGGTTGGTGAAAGTTGGTGGAAGTTGGTAGCATGGTTGGTGAGAACCGGTCAGATTCGGACAAGATGGTCGGATCCAGACAGAGAATGTCGGGTTTGGACAAGCCAGTTATGCCTGTCGACAGTTATGTCTGTCGGACCATGCCTGTGCAAGTGACCACGCGCGCATGAGCGGTTATTTGGACTGATGATCGCTTCAGAACGTGGGTGGTTATACGAAATAATGCGCCTAAGCAGTTTCCTGAAAAATACCGCGGATCGATGACCTGGCGTGTTCTGATTGGATGGTTGAGGGAGCGGTTGGCTCGACTAGAAACTGCCATCTCGCCTATAAATATAAATTTATCGGCTCATTTTACATCTTTGCGTGAGAAACCAATCTTCGAGGGAGAAAGTTCCACATAGAGAGAGAGAAAGTCGAGCAAGTGAGATCAGTTTGTGAGTTTGCCAAGAAGGTGGGAAATCAGTTAGTCCGTGTGCTGATCAAACCCCAGAAACCAAAGTATGCAGTTATATCATCAAACGTTAAGGTGAGTGCGTGTACTGAACTGATAGACTTTCTATGTGATTGTCTATGGCTATGTAAGCCGTTTACTGTTTTATAGCCTTTGTGGCTAAGTATGCATGATCCGGGTGTATAATGACCGGATCATGAACTGTTAAGGCAATAATGCCGGAAAACTTACTGAAATGGCCGTGTGATGCCGAAATATACTGAAATGGCTTAAGAGCCTAACTGTTTAAGCATACTGGACTAGACTGGTGACTAATCTTTGTGAATTCGGATGGTCATGACAGTCTTGTCGAACTATGGGTTAGACTGGTGATGCATCTGGGTGAATCTGGATGATCAGAACAGTCTAATCCGAACTGTTAAGTAAAAACTGAGTTAAACTGTGATCAAAAGTTCTAAGAGAACAAATCTGTATTGTTGGCTAAATGTTGCAGATTAAATCGTACTCACTAAGCAATAGCATTGCTTATGCCTCATTTGTTGTTGCAAGTGATGCTAAGGAGTGAGACAGCTCGCGGAATCAAGGCAAAAGAAGGGAAAGATGGATGGGTGTATATATTGTTTGGGTAGATTAACTTAGAAAAGTTTCAATTCAATGTAATAGCTATTAAAAAACTGGCATTGTAATTGGAAACTTGTTGATCTATCTTAATGAATGCATGTTTTTATGTTAAGACAACTGAAAGAAATAGAAAATGCATGAAAACGACTAAGTAAAGAAATAACTCAGAAAGAATTGAAAATGACTAAAAATCGGCTAAGTATAGGTTACCTCTAAAGCATGTCACTGCTTGGGTTAACCGAGCAGTGAGTCGGGCCAGTTAGGAAAATCGGGTTGGGGTGTTGCATGATACCCAATAGGAAAGCCGTGCAGGCCTTTGTGGCCCAAAGCGCACAGTATCATACTAAGGATTATTGTGCTTGGTAGTAGCGGCCCAGGGAGTGGGGCGTTATAAATTGGTATCAGAGCGCGTTCGATTCTAGGATGGAATCAGGAGGGCCGACTAGTATGCAACAAGGACGTTGCGTTCTCTACTGGGGGTGATTTGTGGAACCCATGTGTGGTCAAACACAAATATCTCATATTAGAAATCTAGTCAATGATTGACTAATATATAAAAGAGTCAAATATCTCAAATTAGTGTGAGACCTTTTGGGGTGATACCCAATAGGAAAAATGTGCGGACATTTATGGCCCAAAACGGACTGTATCATAATAAAAGTTATTGAGTTTGGTAATAGCTGTCCTGGGAGTGGGACGTTACAAAAAGCTTCGATTTCAACTTTAATTAGTGTTGTAAATAAGCCGATGGAAACATTACCCAAGAAAGAGCTTAACCTTGAGGATATCAGTCACGTAAGCTTCAAGTGAAGATAGATTGAAAGTGCATCATAATAACATTTGAACAAGACTTCCAATAAAATAGTCTAGTCTCTTGTATATGGCATAGATAACTATATTTATTTATGGTGATGCATGCACACAAAATAACTAAAACCCAAAAAAATGTTTACAAAAGAAACCGCTTATTTACAAAAAACAAAAAAACATGTATCAACCCCAAAAATAATGTACGAGTCTTTTCTATAATCAAAATTCTTAGTAAAGATTCAGCAAAGCTAAAGTGCAACGCTTTTTGTGTCGTGCCAAATACCAATTCTTACGGTCTTTGTATATGGTCCATATCATATTTTTTCTTCATATTATACATCCTCACCACACGAGAAAGACAACCACACGTTTTCTAATGTCACCAATCATCTCCATTACTTAATATGCAATATATCCACGAAGTCCTAAGCCACTGGTAAATTTAACAAACAAACCAAACGTTCATTATGAGTAGCTTAAGCTTTAAAGCATATATAAAGAAACTAAAAACGGTATAAAAGAATCTCACGTTTCTAAAGGCTAGCGCTGGATGGTAGTAAAACGACATGCATTGTTCCGTTGTTAGGGGGAAGTTGCAAACGAAGGGGAAACAGCTTGCCGTTTACGCGAGTGCACACCACAGCATCCTCTAAGCACGTTTCTTCTCTCAGTGTCTGAGTCAGTTGTGCCACGCTGTTTCCTTTAAACGTGAAAGCATATTCAACGGCCGATTCATCTTCCACGTGTCCTTCTTCATCTGCTATGTGGTAATATATGGTTCGCCCATCTGGTTTCGGGGGAGATTCAACCGACTAATCACAAAACCAAAACCGGAAATTTGTTAATTTCAAAAACATCATAAGGGTGTTTCGGTAATTAAGTACTCACTTCTGGATCGGATCTTTCTGAAAGAGTAGACGGAGTCCTTGAATGCGAAACCGAATACGGAGTATCCGACGCCCTTCTATGCGGCGGTGGCGGCTGTGTAGCCGGCAATGGGGAAGACGGAGACTCCGCCGTGAATTGAGCATTAATCAAGATCTCGACGACATCAACATCCCACGAGATGGAATCCTGAGTAGCCGATAAATGAGGATTGTCGTGTGTGATGGAGTTTCTCCAAGGAGGAAGTCCACCATTGGCGCGTAGATAGTTACCGTATCGAGTTCTGAGCTTGATTTTGGATCCTTCTCTCACCGGTTCCCACTCGACGGATGAATCAAGACGAATTGGCTTTAACTGAATAACTTTCTTCCCAGTGGCTCCGAGAAGAAAACGCTCATCGGAAGCGGTTAGGTATTTACCGTAACAGCTTTTAAGACGGATGATATGGTAGGAATCACGAACCGGTTCGACGGTCCATCGAGCGTTTTTTGAAGATCCGTTTTTGTTCTGAGTAACAGTCTCTTCGTCGTCGTCCGCTGTTAAATACTTGTTGTGGCAGTTACGCATTCGAACAGTTTTAGCTTTCTGGAAAAACTCCATCGCTGATACAGTTTCCCTTTGATTGAAGCTACTTGTCTTCTGCATATACAAAGCAAATGAGTGAATATGTGGTCAGTATTTATATATATATGTCTCTGGGACTGATACAGTTACGCGGACATGGACACGGTAACACAGTAACACCATCTCAGACTTTGCTGACTGAATTTTACCGCGTTTTTATTTTCCACGTCAGCATGATTTTTGATATGTTGCACAGTTCGGTGTGTTTATATAACGCGTCGTTTTAAGATCTGATATGAACAGCTGTCTGACAGGTAAATCTGGTAATCTAGCCACAAATTCGAACTTAGTCTAATGGTCAAACCCGGTTAATTTACATGTGGAAAACCACTTAAAAACCGAGTAAAACACAACACGTATTCATCAGCGACCCAATACAATTGCGTTTCTCGTTTTCAAATAAAGACCTCCAAGTTCCAATCCAGAGAAATAAGGATTAGACTGTAAATTCCCATTGTTCCCTGAAGAATCTAATGTTTCTACGCGTTATAATTTTTCTTTTTTTATAAATTGGAGTTGTGTGGGACATAACAAATATGATTGAAATAGACAAAAACATTTTCCCAATAAACTAACATGTGACCTTACACATTCAACTTCTTTTATATTTTCATAATGTCATTATCTTATTAAATTATGAACTTAAGTTCCAATTATCTCTGACCAAAAAAAAAAAAGTTCCAATTATCTACTATATATTAAATGCATAAATAGATAGTTCATATACTCTTTTCGTTTACCTATATAATCATATTTTTAATTGTATTTTATAATAATATGCAATTAGAAGTCATAAAAACATTTTTACTTTTATATAACATTCTTGTTCACAGAAATTTTGTAATCATAAATAAAATATATATTTTATAACTAAAATAATTTTGATACCGTAATCTAAAATTATATTTTTAAGATAAAAATTTTGCCGCACATAGTGCATAACATCATCTAGTATATTTACTTGATAAATGATATAGTCATTAACAACTTCTAGTAAGATTATAAGTGTTATGTGATATAAACATGAGATCTAGAGGTAGATTACTGAAAAATATATAAAACTTTAACCCAAAAAAGAGAATAATATTATGCCATTTTGGTGCTCAAAATGTATTTATTTCAAATTATATAAAAGTATACATTGAGAAAAAAGTGTGAATTTAAGCGCATATTTAGAGAATAAATGTATAATCTCTTTCACGCAAGAAAGACAAAGAGAGGTAATTCATGAGTGTGGGACTCTCCTAAGTTACTTTCTAGGACCCAATGCCCCATCACTTGAACTAACACCAACTTTTGTGCCTTACTTTTTCTCAACGTGTGTGTCTCGTGTTATATCGCACTAGATTTATTTATATTATAATTCATTAGGTATAAGTTTTTATAGTCGAGGAAAAAAAGATAATCCCTTGGGCATAGCTGTTGTTAGAAAAATTATCATTACTTACATGTTAGAGGTTTAACTACAAAACTCTATTTGATTTAGTAGTGTCCTATTTTTAATTATTTTAGGTACTATATTATATTATAAAACCAGTAGTTGTTGCAATAAGAAAATATAAGTGTGATGCTATAAGATTTGTGTTATAATCTTTGTGCTTGTGGACCATGACATATGTTAGTGGAGAAAGGAATAATACATATCCATGTATTTTTTCTTAACCTTCGAAATTTAAAAATGTAATATGGTAACCAATCTTTCATTTCCATGTAATACATGCCAACCAATTTTACATATACAAATTGTCTAAGTTCAACTAACAATAATAACTTTCTATTGGTAGCCTTAATTAACACCTAAAATTAAGAATGAAGAAATCAATGCACATTGTAAATTGAAATTGAGAAAAAAGGACTCGGTCAAACTTACCGGTTTTGAAGACCATTTCGGAGACATAGTTAAACCGAGAGAACCAAACCGGCCGATACTTTTCCTGGATCCGACAGAAACAGGCGATTCGGGTTCAGACCCGAACTCCGACTCGTTGAGGTTTACAGAAGTCGGAGAAGAAACAGAGCTTTCATCTCCATCGGACATGGTTTCAAGATCAGAACCATCAACATTTATAACATCCCAAATCAACCAGTTCTTGGTCTTCGATGTATGAGGCTCGTCGTGAGTAACGGAATTTCTCCACGGCGGCGTTCCGCCGTTAGCCCTCATCCACTTGCCGCACCAGGATTTCAATTTAACCTGAAACCCATCTCGCTCGGGTTCCCATTGAGTTTGCCAATCCATGACTTTGTTAGTGGATTGCGTTTGAGTCACCTTCTCTCCGGTCATACCTAACAATAACGGTTTATTGCTGGCCGTTAAGTACGTGCCGTGGCAGCTCTTTAACCTTATAAGATTGGGTTTATCGAGGATTGTCTCCACAGTCCACACGGCTCGCCGTGCATCTCCTTTACGGCTTTGACGGATGGTTTCTTGATCATCGTCAGCGACTAAAAACTTCCCCAGGTGGCTTCGTAACTTAACGTTGTTACCTTTTGTGAATAACTCCATTTTTCCTTGAGGGTTGAAGAATTATTTGGTTGTGAAGGAAGAAGAAGGTTAATAATATATTTAAATGATTAGAATGAGAAAAGGCTGGCTAAAAGGAAACTTTGGAAGTTGGTATTTGGAGGGGATTATTTTGGAATTATTTAGAAATTTCCCAATCAAATGAAGAAACGAGTAAATGATCAAATATATTAAAAAAAGTCTGAAAGTAGGAAGGATTTGATCAAAGGATGAATAAGAAATATAATAATGTTATGCGGAAGGTTCCATACACGGGGGTGTTACGCGCGTAAAGGACGTGATTTGAAAGACTTCGCAATAAAATGTCTTCAATGTTGGTTATACAAGTTAATAAACGACATCTGTATATATGGTAGAATTGACCACGAAAGGTAATTTTTGTATACCATGAGATACAATTTGTATATATTTTTGTACAACCTATACAACAGTTATAAATTGGAGCCAAACCATGTTTAATGGTAAATACTCATTATAGTATCTAATGAATATCTTAATTAATATAAAAATCAAATTAGGAATCTCTTTAATTTTATGTTTCCAATGGTAAAATCACATTATTTTTTTAATTAGTAATTCTTAGGAATCAAAAATTATTATTTTTTAATTAAAATATTTCAACATAAATTTTGCATGGATAATTTTTAAGCAATTTTATATTTTATGAAACTAACAAATTGGATATTTTATTTTTTCTTCGGGTAATTTAGTTTTAAACTATTTTGGGTATTTTAGTATTTTCGGGTATTTTTTGGTATTTCGGCTCGATCCGACCCGAAACCGTCAAGAACCGAACCTGAATATTAGGAAAGTATCAATTAGGTATTAGAATTTAGGATCCCAAGAAACGGAGACGAATCGAAGACCCGAAAGCCCTGCCCTAAAAAAAAAACAAATCAACCATGGAGAAAAACCCGGAACCGACAAGAACCGAACCAAAACCGAATTGAATATTAGAAAAGTATCAATCAGGTATTCAAATTTAGGATCCGAAGAACCAGAATTGAACCGAATATCCGAAAGCTCAGCCCAACAAAAAAATCATGAATAAAAAATAGAACCGAAACGACCCGAAACCGACAAGAACCGAACCAGAACAAAACTGAATATTATAAAAAATATCAATTGGGTATTCGAATTTAAGATCCAAAGGACTGGAACCGAACCGAATATCCGAAATCCGAGCCATACAAAAAATCACGTAAAAAAAAATCAACATACGATAGAATATAAATAAATAATAATAATAATAATAATAATAATAATAATAATAATAATAATAATAA
>OVBE01000253.1:0-57711 GCA_900406425.1 Iberis pinnata
GCGAAACAAGATAGGATGGACGAGTTCATGAGACGTTTTCCGGGGTAGACTACTATTCTTATCGTTTATTCTAATTACAATTTCTAGAATATTTTGAATTTTTATGAATAATTTAATTTAAATTTCAATTTCAATTTCAATTTTGATTTATTAAATATTCTAAATTTAATTTTAATTTTAATATTTTTATTTTAATATTTTTATTTTTTAAAAAAAAATTTAAAATATCCGTCGATAATCCGTCGGTTTTCATCGATAATCCGTCTTCTTTTTTTAATGGATCCGTCGATTTTCCGTCACTTTTTGAAAAAGATCCGTCGATTTTCCGTCGGTAATTAGCGACGGAAAACCGACGGATAATTACCGACGGCTTATCGACGGCATAATTATCGACGGATTATCCATCGATAATCCGTTATTAATATTTCGTCGATTTTCCGTCGGTAATTATCGACGGAAAATCGACGGAAATAGAAAACCGGTCACTTAGAATCGACGGACCGTATCCGTCGATTTTTTGTCGATTTATCCCCTTTATCGACGGAAAACCGACGGATATGCCCGTCGGTTTTAGCGTGTTTTCTTGTAGTGGTCCCGCAGAAAATATCCACAGTAATTTTCAACCATTGATTGTTCTTGTGTACAAAACAAATGTCCATAGCTCACGGCAAATACTATGTAACTAAGGGGGTGTTATTCAATCACTGATTTTAAATCAACTCCATTAGATTTAAAATTATCAAAATTTAAAAGTCTACAAGATTTATTTGCAAATATTTTAAAATATTTGTAGGATTCTGTTGGAAAGATTTTAAAAATCTCTGCAGTTTATCTGAGATTTGAAATCCATATATTTGTTAATAGAAGTACATCACAAGTCATTTCAAATCCATTAAAGCACAAAGATTTTAGAAATCCCTTCTGGTTTGAATAACACTGAATTTTAAAATCTGATTTAAAATTCTTTCTCGAATAACACTAGATTTCAAACTCTAATAATGAATGAATTTCAAATACTATAACCAATAACACTAGATTTTAAAATATAATTTAAAATCATCTATTGAATAACACTAGATTAAAAATCAAATGAAGTTGATTTAAAATCCATCATTGAATAACACACCCTAAGATTTTTTAATTTTACTAATATTACGAAATATATAAAATAATTTGCGATAGTTAAAATCATTGACTTGATCATTTATTTAGTTCAACAAGATTAATATATTTTGATTATTATTCTAAGAATGGTAAACAACGATTTTGGTAGTTGCATGTATTAACATAATAACACTTATATAAAAAAAAATTCTTTTTGCTAACAAAATTTTTCATAATATACAATATTCTCAAGGAAAATTATTATAGGATTGTTACTAGAAAGCACATACAATTATTTAAAATTATTAACATCTTATAATTACATCATACAAATTCATAACAACTTTTTACTTTTTGTAAAAACAGTGGATTAAATCCTACAAATAAAAGTACACGTAAACACAATCAAACAATCTTAAAAATAAATATATAGAAACTCAAGATTAAAAATTGTAATCTCTTCACCAATGTCAAAATTGCATATTTTAATAAAAATATTCACATACAAAACACAATATAAAAAAAACAACGCTGTATAAACACTATAATTAGTTAAAGGTAATATATCCAAACAAACATTTAAAAAGATTTAAGTTGATTTAATTTTAAACTAGTTTTAGATGATTTGGGTGAATCATGAAAATTGATGTAATTTATTTAAAATTTAATGCAATCTCATTTGAAATTATGTGATTTAAATCTTTGTATTTATAACTAAAAAAACTCCACCAAATTACTCTTAAAATCACTATCAATGGATTGTATGAGAAATTTGGATTGGCCGGAACAATTTATTTTTCAGAAGAATCTCTTTCAATGTTAGTCAGATACTGTTACAAGCTAAATCGGTAGCCTCCGCTTGGTTCCAAGCACAACACGTTGTATTAGATTTCTCTCGTGATACCTCTTCTTCTTCCTTCGGCAACAATCTAATTATCTGCCTCTGCCATAAGATTTTATCTTATGCAATATTGGCTCAATGTGGAAGAGTAATTTGCCATATATAGGATCTTTTTGGATTTTACGTAATGAATAACACAATACTTTGATACATGGAAGAGTTGCTCTAGATGCAAAGGGTTCACATCTTCAAGCTGCTATGTCGAGTCTTATTTGGGCTATTTCCTGTTTCAATACGTTTTGTACCTCTCGTATCATCTTCGCTATGGATAATAAAGATTTGGTTGAAGCTTTACTGAGTCCGGCTGACTGGCCAAAGCACCAATACATCGTTGAAGAGATACGTGCTTATCTTGCAGGTTTTGTAGAGTACATGTGTGTATATCACAAATAAAGAGAACAAAATTGCAAGGACAATCGCCTCTAGTGTGGTACGGGAAGGTAGAATCCAATCTTATATCCAAAGCTCTACTCCCTCATGGTCTGCAAATGATCTTCAAAAAGAGTCTTGTTGTTTTGCTGAGCTACTTGTTTTGTTCTTTACACTATGTACAATTGGGGGGTGTTGAAAATCATTTTCAACAGTTGAAACTCATTTAGTGGTGTGTTGAATTATTAGATGAAAAGGAGGTGGCATTTATTCAGCTGAAAGATTCAACTCGTTGAAACGAGTTTTTTGTCTCCCTCTCTCTACCACGTGGCCCAATAATATAAGGAAAGAAAAAGTGTTAAAGATAAGGGGTTAAATGTCAGGTTCTTATTGGTCTGAGAGATTTTTTAGATTTTATTTATTCAATACATCTAAAATCAATTTATATGATAAGCAACTGTCTCCGCGGCTGCCACGCCAACCCAATGGCTTATTCATCGCTCTCGTAGCCCCACATTCCGTGCTCTTTACTCACAACTAGTAGCTCTACTGGTGCCTGATGCTCTCTTAGGGCCAGACATACCTCTTTGGAAACATGGTACTAATCTTTATAAGCCGACATATTCATCCCGTCTCACTTGGCAACAGATATGTGTCTCTTACCGTCACCAACCTTGGTCCGCATCTATATGGTTTTCCCAGTCTATTCCGCGCTACGCGTTTGTTTCTTGGCTTGCAATTTTTAACAGGTTATCCACTGGCTCTCGGATAAGCACATGAGGGATTACCCAAGCCTGTCCGTTATGTGGCGAGCGCGATGAGCCGCGTGATCACTTGTTCTTCGCTTGCCCATACTCATTCACAATCTGGGCAGACCTGACGACCCCACTTCTCTCAAGAATGCCTATGCCGGATTGGACCACCATCTCTGTTTCCAGACGACGATTTACCATGTTTGGAAGGAGCATAATGGGCGACGGCATGGCCAGCCGTTCCGTACTCTAGCAACGCTCTCTTCACTTATCTCTCGGACTATTACTGACCGCATTACCAGCCTAGGATATCCAGCTACCTCTCCTCTCTTCGCACTCACACATTGATGGCATCAGCTTCACCCCTAGCGCTTTCACTAGCGCCTCTCTACTCTTGCTTGCCCGACTATTTTGACGCTTTTGGATTGTACTCTTTTTCCTGATTCTAGTTTTGTCCGAATGGGTTTTCTAGAATCAGATTTTAACGAGGCAATCCTGCATCTTCTTCTCTTCTTGTTTTTACCATAGTCCTTTTTGGACCAACATTTTTAAATATTTTTCTCTTTGTTAAATAAATTTAAAATTTCATCAAAAATAAAAATTTATCTGATAAAATATATTTTTAAAAAATAAAAATTATATCAAAATTCGTAAAAAAGAAATCTCTATAAATAGACATTTGTTTCATTTAATTTGGACACACACACAAAACAAACAAATTTTCTATATTTTCTAATATCCTTAAAAGAAACCTCTCTTTTAGAATTTTAAACCTTGTTTTAGAAATTAAACATTAGTATTCTAAGACTACTTACAATAAAGATGTTGAATAAAAATAATTCAGCCGTAAAAACATCCTATAAGTCAGCCATAACTTGTGTTTGTAACTCAATCGTAAAAAAATTGTGTTTGTAACTCAGCCGTAACTTTTATCTGTAACTCAACTGTAACTTGTGTTTGTAACTCAGTCGTAACTTTTATCTGTAACTCAGTTGTAACTTGTGTTTGTAACTCAACTGTAACTTGTGTTTGTAACTCAGTCGTAACTTGTGTTTGTAAATCAACCGTAACTTGTGTTTGTAGCTCAGTCGTAACTAATTGTATTTAAATACAATTACAAAAATATATGAAACATAAAAATAATATATAAAATAAAGTGGTGGGGTAAAATATTGAATTTATTAAACAAAATATTGTAATGAGTAAGTGTTGATTTAGTGTTGAATAATGAGGTGGAAGAAAGAGAAAATGAGGTGGAATAAAAAAGAAGTGTTGAATGTTGAAACCATTGTATATAGTCTTAGTCTTTAATATTTTTTGTTCTACTTTTTTACCTTGTTTTGATTCTGTTTTTGACTAGAGAAAAAAATCACTATTAATCTGTTATTTAAAATAGTTTCAATAGACTTTAATTTGTTTGTATATTTTCGAAACACTTATTCAATATATTTGATTTTTAAAAAATTAAGTAACATATGATTTTTAATTTAAATACAAACCATCCTAAATTTCTTATTGAATAAGCCCCTAAATATTAATTACCACAAATTTTAGTAACATATATTATAAAATTTTCCGGTGTGATTTTCCTAAATAAAAAAAGGTAGTAGTCAATGATAGAGAAAAAAAAAATCAAGAACACATAAAACTCTTTTATCAAAAGAAAAAAGAACACAGAAAACTAAAGAATGTTGTTTTGACATTTATTTTTGACTATCTCGCTCTCTACTTTCAACAAAGAAGAAAGAAAATAATTTTAAAGAAATAAGCCATCAAATATGACTTATTCAACGTATAGTCTTCGGTCTTCAAAAACAATTCTATTATTAAGTAAAACTATAGTAGTTGTCATTGTAGGTAAGATAACTTAAAGGACATGTTTATATTAAAAAATGTGACATAAAATAGTGAAGTCACAAGTAAGGAACTCTCTTTTAAGAGCACATAACTTTTTTTTTCTGCTAGTGTCTTTGACTAATCAAATTAAGAGCTTAATATTATTCCACTTGTGAGTTAATCTCTTATCATCTGCTGTCTGAATCTCAATAGTACGTGTTTCTACTGTCGGTGATCACTGTTCAGTTCTTAGATCTTCTTTGATCTATCTCGATTCAACTGATAGATCTCTTCTCCAGTTACCTTTCTCTGTCGATCATCTTGTTTCCTTTCCTCCCTTCCTTCTCCCTTAGAGTCGCTCTTTAAGCTTTCCCCATGTCTGAAGATTTGAGTAATAGAGTTTCTGGTCTGGTCTTAGAGGATGGAGAGGAACCCTATGATATGCCAGATCTGCCTGAATATAGTTCAGCTGAGCAGAATGAACTAAGTTTAATTGGTAAGCTTCTCAACCCATCATGCCAATTGATGTCGGACTTCATTCATGAGCTTCCTCGGAAATGGAAAATCTATAACAGAGTAAGAGGAGTTGCCTTATCAGCTGATACCTTTCAGTTCATCTTTAAATATGCTCATGATTTGGAACTGGTTCTGGAAAAAGGACTCCAGACTTTCGACCAATGGGTTATAGTGTTAGATAGATGGAACCCCAACCCTCCTGAAGACTATCTAAAGCACATTACGGCCTGGGTCAGAATGCGTAACATCCCAGTCAATCACTACACTCCTACATCCCTCTTAAGACTAGGAGAATTTGTCGGAGAAGTGATTGAACTAGCTTTTGATCCTTCTAAAGCCCAAAGCAGGGACTATGTCAGAGTTAATATCCGTCTGCATATTGACAATCCCTTGAGAAGATACAGAGCTATCAATCTTCCTTCTGGTCAATCTACCAAAGTCCTCTATGATTTTGAAAGAATTCAAAAATGTTGCTACGCTTGCCAACGTTTGACTCATCAGAAGGAATTTTGTCCCTATTTGCTTAATGTTGGTAACTCTTCTCAGTCTGCCAACTAAGAAGAATCAACCTATCAAACCTCTTACCAACCTATCATTCCCCCTAATGATCCCCTCTATGGCATTATCTCAGAGGATCAAGTTGGATTAGATCCTGCTACAGGAAGGCTAAAAATGGCTCTTGAAGTCTTCCAGGAGATGCGACAGTATATTCAAATGGGTCCCTTAGAAGAAAAATTTTTCAGGGCTGAAAGAATCAAAGCTTCCTTGTGCAGTGTGAGCTCTGATCTAATAGCTCAAAAACGGGTCCTTAGACTTGAAGCTATCCCTCGTCTTTCTTATGAAGTAGACAAGGGAAAAGGGCTGGTATTTGATTTTTCTTCTTCTAATTCATCCTCTCTTCCCTCCCAAGATAAGCTTCTAGCAGCTGCTATTTCAAGTGGCAGGCAATCATCTTTATCAAGTGGTAGACAATCAGCCCTGCATAGACTATTTGCTCCCTCTGCTGTGCCTTATCAACCCTCCTCATTACCTGTTGATTTATCAGCAGCTCTTGTTCTATATTTACCCAGTCCTACGGTATTCTCACCAAGTCTCTCTGAATCATCTGGATCCGAGACTGGGGCTGGTTCAAGTAAAGGCAGGAGGAGACCTTCTAAATTCAAAAGAAGACAACAGAGGTTTTCAATCAACCAAGATCAGAAAATGAAGGAAGAAGAAGTACCTCTCAAAAGGAAAAGAAGTAATACTCAAGTTGATTCTCCCCAAAGCTCCACTCAGAATTCCAAAGTAACACAGAATCGTGAAGATCTTCAACTTGTGACAGCTCCAAATAAGGAGCTGTCACGCTCATGATGAGCATCTTATGTTGGAACTGCCAGGGGGTTGGGCGTGCTTTTGACCTGGTAGTTCCTAGGCTCATGGAAATCCGAAGATCTCATTTCCCTGACATTTTGTTCTTATGTGAAACAAAAAATCAAAAGCGTGTACTTTTGGATCTTCAAGCAGGCTTAGGTTATGATCACCTTCTTACGGTTGATCCTGTTGGAAGAAGTGGTGGCCTTGCTTTATTTTGTAAAAATTCTATTTCTATTGAAATACTTTTGGCGGATAAGAATCTAATTGATTCAAGAGTCTATACAGGGAACTCTTCCTTTTACTTATCTTGTATATATGGAAATTCTATTCCTAAAGCTAGAGAATTATTGTGGGAAAGAATTACCAGAATAGGGATTACAAGACCTTCTAGTTGGTGCTTAGTTAGATACTACAATGATGTTCTTCGTGAAGACGAGAGAATAGGAGGCATATATCACTCACCCAGAACTTTCCAACCTTTTGTTAATATGATCTCTGCCTGTAAACTCACAGAACTTAAAGGTCAAGGCAACTCATTCACTTGAAGTGGGTGCATAGGGGATTTGTGGATACAATCCAAATTGGACAGATGCTTCGCCAATAAATCTTGGAATATCCAATTCCCAGCAGCAATCCAATTCTTCCTGGAAAAGCGCGGACTGGACGGTGATGTCTCCTTGCATAATATGGATTCCAAACATTCATGATCTTGATGTGAATGAGTCGAGTTACTTAGCCCTCGGTCTATTGGTGAACTCTCTCTCTCTCTCTCCAGGGATTGTGAAAGATGTTCCACTAGAAATATTCTTGTTATTGCTTCGACTCATATTCCCAAAAAAGTGGATCCCGCTCTAATAGCCCCGAATAAATTAAATACATGCATTAAAATAAGAAGGCTTCTTATTCCACAACAACGAAAGCACTTTTTCACTCTTTCCTATACTATGGGATTTCACTTGGAAAACAAAATGTTACATACTAATGGATTCGAGTCCATAACCATGCGTTTAGTGTGACCGAATTCTCCTCCTCTGCGAGACTGTATCAATGGCGTTTTCCGATCTTTTTATTTGAGTTCGACTTTGCCTCTCCTCAGACTTTCCTTGGTGTTCCTATTGTTGTCTAGGTTCTCATTGTCTGGAATAATCGTCTTCGCGTTCTTAATTTGAGAGGTAGTTAATTTCATCAAAGGAGGATTTTATGTGTGGTCGTTTGTTTCGGCCTCTTTTTGGAGCTTTCAGTTTGGTTGGAGTAGTTCTTCTCCCTCCGAGTCAAGTTTTGGCATTTTGTCCTAGATCTTCTGATGAATATCTGCATTCCTTGGTTATATTATATTTTTCCGTTTTTTAACGTGTATTGAATCAGTGATTTAATTTTGGCTCCTGGTTGTTTGGATTTTGGCTCATGAAATTTCAAGGTATGTTAGTCGAAATTTACGGACTTAGACTCCTGGAATTTTGAGGTATATCGATCAAAAATTGCGGACTTTGGTGTTTGTCATTTTTATAAATATATTTGGTTATTATAAATATTATTGATGGGGAAAAATATTTTTTACATTATGGTTTGATATGATCATTTTGTATATATATTTTGTTTTATTGGGTTGTTTGTTTTGTGTTTATTTTGATTTATTAAATAAAAACTTTATTAACTGAAAAATATATCAGAACACTATTACACAGTAAGTGACTTTAACCTAGTGATATTCATAATTTCATATAAGATAAATATTATCATTTTACCCAAGATCGAGTTTTCATGTTTCCGATCGTGTAGATGCTTGAATATTAATTTTTTTTCTTCAAACAGCTATTCTATTACTCAAACTTGAGGTGGTCAACCAGACCGGAATAGAACAACCAATGTAATATATCTTCCTATGGAAACATCTAGCTAACTTAGCCAAATGATCAGGTAATACATTTTTCTCTCGGGGAACATACGAAATAGAAAAAGAAGAAAAACTCTCTCTTAACTTCACCAGTTCTTTTAGCTCCGTTGAGAAATTAGGCCATGCTTCATGATCTTGAAGCATCATGATCAGCTCCTTACAATCAGTTTCAAAGGCTTGACAATTTGATAGCTGGAGCATACATTCCATTGCCCAAGTTAGAGCCTCTAATTCCGAGTGAAGTGATGATATTCGCCGATGTTGGTTTTTTGCTCCCATCAGGTGAGTCTCTCCTCTTGAGTTTATCCATGTCCATTCACAACCACTAAAGAGTGTATCGTGTATCCATGATCCATCTATCATACATCTCTCAGAGATATTATCATGTTCATTATGTATTACCACCAATCGTTCATGCTTCGTATTTGCTTGGTGCCAAGCTTTGCATTCAGCTTCTGCATGTCTAACAGTTTCCAATGGGTCCCTGTTTATCTCTTTAAAAGCTTGTCATTCCTTGCTTTCCAAATAAACCATAAAATCCATGGATATGGATCCATGTCAAGCTTAGGATCTTCAATATCATTCTTTCGCCAGAACAGATAATCCATATTCGTGAAATGGCTAGTCGATGGGAAGAGACTTGGCGGTGTTGGTGTGTTCGCTTGTGCGCATGTCTGTAGAGTAGGAAGGCATTCAAAGCTCGCATGATTTATCGTTTCATTTTCCGCACCACACCTAAGGTAGTGATTATCACATCGCATATGGCGATGAANATTAAAAAACAATTAAATATTAAATGACATATATATATATATATATATATATATATATATATATATATATATGCAAAGTCAAATTAAAACTTAATATTCACAAAAGTTAAATTAGACCAAAAATATCACCCATATGTATCCATATTAAGACACAAAAGTTAAGTAATTAATGTGAATCCTCCGACCAAGGTAAGTTTGTTTTTTTTCAACATTACTTAAATAGTTTTAACTTTATAACGGTTCAACATTTTCTTTTCCTCAAGACAGTTCCTTCCATTTAAATATTAAAGAATCTTAGCCGTCGGATCAAGAAAATACAACCGTTAGAGGCGCTCCTCTATATTTAAACAAATCACTTTTCAATATGATAAAAAAGCACAAAATCTCAATCTCTCTCTCTCTTCAGAAATTTAAAATCTCTGAAAGGTTTTTGGCGATGTCGAGGATGCGATCTTTCCTGAAACCACCGCTTCCCAAATCGCCGATCCGTCTCCGACCTCGCCAGGTCCTCCAATCTTACAGTTCATCTCTACAAACACCGACAGGTAATCTGAGTTTTTCCCAGTTTCCCGATTCGATAAATATATAACGCGTTTCAAGAATTGGATGATTCTTCAATCTTAGGCTCTGTTATGAAATTTTCAAATCCAGGACGACGATTAAGTGATGCATTTCCGGAACCGAAACTCCCAGTCGAATACGACGCAATCGCAAGCGAGATACACGCGTTTGCTAAGATGGTAAAGGACGAGATTTCTGAAGAAGAGGAACGAAAATCCAGAGACGCTGGTCCAAATCTGGAGAGCCTGGCTGCGAACTCAGTTCCTGTATTCGAGAGAGGGAGGTTTTACGCGGAGTATTCGGCTAAGAGGAACGAGAGATTGAAGCGGAAGAAAGGTGGAGAAGAAGAAGTAGTCAAAGGAACGCCTTACAATCTCGGTGTGAACCATGAGACCATGACTACAAAGAGAAGAGGAACTTCCAAAAAGCAGCTTGATAGCATTAAGAAGACGGTTTCAATGGTTGAGACAACACCCAGGTATTCTCTAAGGAGCATGACCAAGGAGAACAAGAAACCTCCGCTTCCGCTTAATGTGTCTGTTAGTGCCATGAAAACTGTCACTACCAGAAGGATTAGGAAACTTTGAAATCCGACTCATGTCAAGATAAACTTTGAAAACAATATGGTTTTTGTTTGTGAAGGCAATGGTTTTATTGCTTTGGTTTGTTGTAGGATATTAAAACTTGAGGATATGTTCTTTGAACTTGTTCAGGGGTTGTTTAAATCCATGGAGATATTGTTTTTGGTACACTTAATAAACTGCATTATGGACACCAAAGGGACACTACTAGAACATTACATTTCTTTCTCAATAGATGAATCAATCAATTTTACAAGTTCTCAAAGTTATTATAAAATTAAATTTGAATAAAAAAAAGATCAGAGATGAAGCAAGACAACTGTCTTGTTCAGACAAGATAGATTAAGTTTTTGACTTCTGTGATTCCTCGAAACATGTCTCCAAGAGGCTTCTTCTGTTGATATATCGCAGATGGTAAAGAAATCTAATACCTGTCCAAAGATCTTGAACATCTCAACTCCCATTAGTAAGTTCTGGTCTGAGACATATGTGGCGTTCCAATCCATTGGTGCGTCCGGGTGGACTGAAACTTCGGTCCATGTGAGGTACACAAGATCCAATTCCCACAGCTTTCTCACTGCTTTGTTTCTTCTCCCAATTTGTCCATCTCCTCCATCGCACCATGAAACTGAAAGCATGAACAACCGGCTGTTGCAGGAGACAAGTTTAGGGTAGAACTCATGAACCCGAGGAGGGATTGGAGATGTTTGGATAGTAATCCAGAAGCCTCTCTCTATGTCGTATCCTGATAGCTTATCATTATCAGAATATGCATAGAAGATTCCATTGCATATGATCCCACTACATACAACCCCAAAATCCATCGGGAGTCTCTGGATTTCCGACCATGTATTTGTTGCTGAGTCATATATCTCACCTGAATCCAGTGGCTCATCGAACAATCCCCTACCTCCGATGGCAATGAGCACAAACCTTTTGGAGTTGTTTCTGTTTAGTCGATCATGTTTTAGTCTTGTTGATCTGTGGGATTTAGTTCCGTTTTGGTCAGCCGAGTTTCTGTGCTGCTGGCGTCTTACAGATAGCCTATGTGGGTCTTCATAAATGTCTGATTCTCCGCCAACTCTTGATCTATGAAAACGTCTATCTTGGCGATTCTGTTGACTCTGTATGGTCGAGAATTCGGAAGCAACTTCAGAGGCACCAACAATGGGAATTGATCTAGCATGTCTCATAGACGCAATTTTACGCCACGATTTGGTTAAAGGGCTGAATACCAAGATCCCTCTATGGGTCTTGAAAGTGTTTCTGTCTGTAGAACGACCTCCAATTATATAAACCTCCTCATGGATGCTTGTCACAGAGTACATAAACCTCCCTTTAAGCACATCAGATTCAATCCTATGCCACTTGTCTTGACATACATCATACCCATGAATTTCACCAGAGGAGCAGCCATCTTTAACAGCAGCAAACAGAAATAACCACGGGGTTTGAAAGGAGCCTTCTCGTCTCAGTTGGAGGAACCGCTGGGTGGTGGCCATGTATCGCCATCTCTTACAAACAAGGTGTGCATTCATTAGACTGGTCAAAGGAAGCCTTAACAAGCACATTTCAAGAATATCGTCGGGGAGAAACACATGATTTCGGTTATCTTGAACCGAGAATTCAAGATATTTTCTGCTGTTCTTCTTCCAGAACATCTCTTTTACCCCATGAGAGAAGCAATCTAACCTAGTTTCTTCAGCTCCGCAAATGGTTACCAATCCCTTACCCTCCTCGCTAGCACTAGACCATCTCTTATTGCTTTGATCCCCAAAATCATCACCTGTGTCAGCAACTTTGCAACCAACACCTCTACTGCTCATGTTTAGACAATTCACGGCTCCTTTAGCATTATCTGAATCTTCCGTATCAGTTTTATGGATCTTTTTCTTTAACTTTTGGCTAACGCTTTTCACGAGCCGCTTTGAGACGGTTAGAACCTCCAGATCCTGCCTGATGGACTCTTCTCCCAATGGTTTCTCCGAAATCATCATGCGTCATGCGAGATTCAGCTCTTTTGTTTCACTATATATTAAAGATTAAACATGTAAAGCAAACTCTTCCTCCATATTCCGATGACAAGACCAAGTTACCATCATCCCAGCTTAAAGAACTACTAAGTTAACTTTCAGCATCAAATCGAAACATGTCAAGACCAAAAAAGCTTCCTAAATAATCGTACTGGGCCGAAATTCAGCACAAATCGAAGAAAAAATCTACGAAAACTCACTTACATTGAGCAAAATCAGAAAATGCGGAACAAGATTCATACATCCCGAAATCGACAGGTGTGCTTCGCCGGAAATATACGAATCTCCAGCACGAAGATTTAGTTAGGAAATGAAGAAATCACGAACGAGAAATGGGAAGAAGAAGGAAGAGAGTTGAAAGACCTAAAGGAACCGATTTGCCTTTCCCTTTTCGTTTATTTTAAATCATGCAGCGGAGAGGAAGCGAGAAAATGGAACAAATTGAGCTCAGTGAATGAATTATTTGTCTAATAAATAAATTAAACCTACTACTACTTATTAAAATAAGGGTTCCAAAACAAATTGGATTCACGCTAATGTATTACATACATTTATGTAAATATAACAAATTTATTATTATTTAAACATATATTTTAAAATATTTTATGAAATTTATTATTTATTGAGTTGGTGATTTGGAAGAGTATAATCAAATTTATTGGTATTAAAAATATTTTAAATAGTAGATTTTCTATCATTTGAAGGTATTTCAATAAATTTTCTAGTTAAAAATATAAGATTTCAAATTTTAATGTTTAGATTGTAGAAAATTTTAAAACAAATCACATTAATTTTTTTAATTCACCTAAAATTACCTAAAAACTCACTAAAATTCAAATCACTTTAAATAAAATATCTGTTTGAATTTATTAAAGAAATAATGCTTGTTTGAATATTTTGGGGTTTTTTTCTTAAAATATCCTAGTTTAATCGAAAATATTATGTAAACATTTCACACTGTTTTAAAACATTTTAGAACATATTTATTAGGGAATATTACACTCAGTGCCATATTGTGCCAGTTCGTTATGGAAAATGCTATATTGAGTTTTTTTTGCGAAAAGTGTCATAAAGCACCTTTTGTAATTTTACTCTCTTATTCCTCTGACACACTCCCTTTTCTTCGACAATATCTTTTAAAAATTAAAACTGATTTCACTTTGCATTAAATGCAAAAACATCACTTTTTCTTCAACTGTTCTTCTTTCTCTTCAACTGTTCTTCTTTCTCTTTCGGTTTCGAGAACAAATTTCTTTGATTTCGTTAAAACTACCGACGACGATTTCACGGCGTTTCCGATTAAAGCATGTCCGACGAAACGACGACGACACGGACATCTTAACGGTTCAAGATCAAACAGCTGACAAAGCAACCGCCGGATCAACCGTTGCACCAAAAAGATCTAAGAGAAATGAGTTCTGAAAAGGGACAACGGTGGAGCCCGACGCTTAAGAAATCGCCGGGTATAACAAAATCTACTGGTCAAAAAACGGTTCTCGCCGCTAAACGTACTGTTCCGGACAATAAGGGTGAACCTAGAAAGAAACCCTCAAAATCAACCGCTAAATCTGCACTCTTACAAACCGTTGGTAAATCGGGGTGTAGACGCCGGTGTGGCAAATCATGTGGATAATACAAGATCCAACACTAAGAATCATGTCCTTGCGAAGAGTACAGAAGAAGTTTCGCAGAGGATTGAAACCCTCATCGACCATGGACAAGACGGAACACAGACGACCATAAGGCAAACAATTTCAGATCCTGTCCACCCCAACTTGCATGGTTTGTCCACAGAAGCGAGGGCTTCAATCCCATAATCAGATCCGGTCCACCGTAAGTCTGGTGGACCAAAAAGAAGAGCAAAAGTCGTTGTCCATGAGGAACCCAAAGATTCGTCTATCACTGAAGAAATTATGTTGGATCCAACCCGATTACCGCGCAGGCTCTACGCGGTTGNTCCCCCCCCCCCCCCGGTGGACGGATCAACTCATACTCGAATCTGGAATATCTCCTGGATCTCCTTGACGCTCTGGAAGGAACCGCAAAATTAGAACAACTTAAATCTTCGGTATTTAGGCCTCTTCTGAACATACCTGTGCAGATTGCTTCATTGTCGGGCAAGCTTGTACATCAAATGTTATGCTGATCTATGGTAATAGCTAGGAGGTACGAGGTATGGTTTGTCTTTGGTGGACATCCATTTTTTCTATCACTCTGTGAATTTAGTATAGCAACGGCCTACATTGCGGGCCATATCCCGAGAAGTCTGTACTATAGAGGCTTGAAACTCCTGAAGATCCTAAACATGCATATTGGAACAAGCTATTAGGTAGCAAGGAGCAGAGTGTATTGATAAAGGACATTTTCGCCATGTTGAAAAATGACAAGAACTCGCCTGCCGCAAGAAGAATGTCGGCATGGCGAAGAATATGACTTGCATATCTCGTGATTGTGGAAGGTATTATGTTGTGTAAGACCAATCCTCTGAGAGCCACCAACAGAATTGTGGAGATGTTGAAAGATATCGAAGCTTTTGAGAAGTATCCATGGGGTTGTGAATCATTCCTGCTCGCCATTGAGATAATTAAAGTGGGTAGACAATGCAAGGACGAAAACCGTCTACAATCGAAGCTTAATGGGTCTCATACGGGTACGCACATATTCACTAATAGGCTCTAAGTGTTCTTTTTTGCGGCTATACCGCAATTAATTAAGATTCTACCGCCACCTGAGGATGGGGACCATGATTTCACCCATGAATCTATTATGAGCTTGCCGGCGTGTAGGACATTCCATAACTCCAACATTCTGCAACTGGAAAACTCTTCAATGGTAAGTAGTAGCATTATTTAGTTTGTCCATCAAGTTACTTATGGTTGTGACAAACTAATGTCCGTGAGATTTAGTCTAGTCCATCAGGTTACTTATGGTTCTGACAAACTAATGTCCATGAGATTTAGTCTAGTCCATCTGCAGTTATATTCTAGTCCATCAAGTAGTAGCATTATTTAGTTTGTCCATCATATTAATTATGGTTGTGACAAACTAATGTCCACGATATTTAGTCTAGTCCATCTGCAGTTATATTATAGTCCATCAAGTAGTAGCATTATTTAGTTTGTACATTAGATTATGTATGGTTATGACAAATTCATGTCCATGAGATTGAGTATAGTCTATTTTGCAGTTATATCCATTTTTTATTTAACACGTTTAATCATCTTCCTCGTTAAACAGATGTATATGCCACCTCTACGTATGGCGGACGACCACAAATACACGGAAGTGAACGACTATTGGATGGATGAGGTAAAGGACCCGTCGGCTGACTACATGGAGAGTCTAATTGTGGAAGAGGTCAAATTTGAGAAGAACATGTGGATTGGCGGGTCTACCGACTTCCCCCCGATTGTTGTAATTGAGAAGAAGGAGGACCCAAAGAAAAACTATAAGAAGTCAAAGCCTGTAACAAGTAGACGAGAAGGAAAATAAAGTGGTTTTGGGGTGGACGAGGAAGAGGAATTTTGTCCAGCAGATGTCTACAGTCACGTGGACAAGATGTTGTCTGATAATTCGGAGAAGATTGTAGCTCAATTACGGGAGCAGATTATTGCGCAACAGTCTGAAAACATTGTTGCTCACATGGAGCGAGAGAAGGTGAGGATGAAAAATGAGATCATGGACGAGATCATCAGTGAGATGCGGAGGGTGGGAAATTCATTGGTGAGGAAAATGTGGTTAAGTCAAATACTTTTGTGCTTCCGTTAAGCAAACATTTTACAATCCAAGAGGACAATATCCCTAAAAGCCAGGGGGATGACCGTCCTTTTGGTAGTGAAGAGAAGACAGACTTTGGTGATTATTCGGGGGTGTTAGACGTACTAACAGATCTACATGAGGAGGTCATAATTTAATTGCACATATTGTTGTTTAATACTACCGAAACGTTTGTACACTACTGACGCGGGGAACCATTGTTGTAATTAGGTGGACATAATGACACCGCAGCTGCCGAGAATCGTGGACGAAAGACATGTCATGTCCACCGAAAATATCTCTCCACAATTGAGACCATCTGGCCAGAAGGTTTGTTATATGCTGAACATTCATTACTTTAGCACCTTATTTTGAAATTTTTTAATAAGAAAATATTTTTCTATGTTTGGCGTGGTGGATAAGTCTTCAAGCGCTTGCAAGAGCTTAGAGTTTGGAGAATAAGATGTAGGCTTCTCAGAGTCAAGGCAACACGTAGTACCAACACAAGTTGTAAATGACGGACCCAGACCAACAGATGGAGATGTTGTGGAGCAGGTTTAAATCCATATATATAAAAAATGGGTCGTTGTGTAGACATCTTCACAACTCTGTTTTGTAAACAAAGTTTTGTACATTTTGTAGGTTATGAACAAGGAAGATACCGGTAAAGACAACACTATTTGCGAGGACCTGCCCAAGAATATTGCTCCCTCAGTAGTTACCTATCCCAAGATGCGTAGGATTTTAAGTAATGAGGCTCTCTATAAAAAGAGTGAAGTGTTATTACGGAGGGGTGGACTATGGGTAATGTCATGGGGGGTTTTAGGTTCAATTTATATTCAATGCAACTAAATCATTTGGTTTTGGAAATTTCCTGGTGCAATCCAACCAGACACAACAAATATTTATGGACATAGTATACAACAAAGGACAGGATGAGCAAGCTAAGGGGTTGGTGTGCACAGAGGGAAAAAACATGGCACAAAGTGAAGTAAGTTAATTCACCGGCCCGCATGATAGACATTGTTTATATAGTTTTTGTTGCCCATAACAGTTTTGGTATGTATAAGGGTCAAAAAAGCAAGATGGTTGTCCACGAGGAAGCATCAGGTGAAGATCAAGACAAGCTGGATGGTGTGGGTGTGGTACGAAAGAAGGTGCCAGGAGTAGTTGAATTGGTTAGAAATACTTTTCAATTAAATCTAACTTTTCAAATTGGTTTGCTACCATGGACCATGGAAATGCATAATGTTGTTGATGGTGTTTTGCGCTCTCAGTCTGATGGCTCCGAATCTGATGATGAAATGGACGAAGAAGATGCAGAGGACAAGGGAACATCAGAGGATGTATGTACAAATATGTTTTTGACATCCCATGGTGGACATATGTCTAATGGTTAGACGAAACATTATTGTCTAATAAATTTCACTTGCTCTCAGGCTAATGAAGCGGCTGAGGAAGCTCAGATTGGTGCCCCACAAATTCCATCAGAAGCAGTAAGTACATTTCTTACTCATAACCTAATTAAAGGGATGGACATGGAAAAAGTACATTTCTTACTCATAACCTGAATCATGAAAACATGTGGTTACCCTCTGATTGACCAGTTACGCCCACTAAAAAAAATTGAGGTGGAGGGTGTATCAGTGGAACCAAAGAAAGCACCGCATAGACAAAATATTTTTCGAGCATTTGATATGGTAAGCGTGGACATATTTTTGTAGACCAATTAGGATTATGCGTGGACATAATACTTTCCCTTGTAACAGGTTGAGGACTCTATCTCTGAAAGTGAGACTACTGATGAAATGGAGGATGAAGATGATGAGGTACGTGGACCAGTGTTTGGCGGTGAGGTAAGTCATATTCGATTGGAGCAATTATGTTCGACTTAGACATGTAATCGGTACGTGTCTCCCCAAATTATGGTTGAGAGGCTTAGCTTGGTTATATGTAATCAGGAGGAACCGGTGGCCCCACAGAATGACCAACCAAACGAGCAGGGCATTGAGCAAGCAGATGAGCTGTGCCAGACATAAATAATAATGGTCTATGATTAATCCATTATACATAGACATAGACATAATTAGGTTGGGTAATACGTAGACAAAAACTGATTTGTGTTATACATAGACATAGACATAAATTGGCCAGGTAATTCATAGACATGGACATAATTTTTTAACAGGTGCTCATTAATATTGCAGCACAATGACGGCTGTTTTGAAACTCAATCGAACCAACAAATGGATTACAAAATTGAGGAAGCTCTCTCAATGTAGACTAAGAGGTAAGACACAACTTAACAATTTTTATTTTCATCCAGTAATGGTCTTCTCTTACTTTTCACTCCCTTGGGAATCGGACCACCCAAACGATGAACATTTGGAAGAAGGAAATGTACAAATGGATGCAGAGATGGTAAGACTCTTAGCATTAAGTGCAACACTTACCAAGGATGTTTTCTATAATAATCAGCATGTTAATCTTAAGGTCTTATACATGGCATCATTATAACAGGATACGAGCTCGGATTCAGGTGGTTCTGATGGTGATATTCTTGATGATCCTGCATCGAGAAAACGTGCTAGTAAGAGGTTGCAAAGCCCTCTAAAACGCCTTAGAAGTTTGAGACACCCAACCACGGCACGAAATGTCGAGTGCAGATTGGTCCATCCTTCTATCTTGAGATTGGATGGACAAATTGAAAAGAACTTCATGAAGGCGCTGAAATCTCACAAACAAAAATATGTCCACCATCTACTGTTTTATCATCTTATTCAACATTCAAATGACTTATCAACCTGTTGATGTTTTCTTGTTTAGCGAGTACATCATTGATGGACATTCGGTGCGGAAGTCATTTTTCATGGAGATCTACAAACCGCAAAGCTGGGTGGATTCAACTGTAAGTAACGGTTCCAACTAAGATGGTTATTGGATAATTCACCAATTATTAACTATGTAATTTATTTCTTTTTAGCACATGGATGCGCTGTTGAGTTTATTGTGGAGGAGACATGGTGATGCGTTGATAGAGAAAAGGATTGCAATTACAGACACCTTCTTCACTCGAATGCTTTATCTCGATTATACACAATTCAAGAGGTCTAAGAACAGGGCTGCCTAGACGTGGAACAGTATGACAAGGAATTATGTAAAAGGTATCATTGCAAATCGGTCCAGCAAGCTTGCATGGTACCAAGATGTTGACACCTTATATGCCCCTATGAATTGGGGCAAAAAGCATTGGGTTGCATTGGTGATTGATCTCATTACGGGGAAGATAGTAATACTAGACCCATTGCACAGCGCAACCGACGAGCGTAAGATGGCCACGACAATGGACGCCCTCGTGGACATGTTGACAGCAGCAAAGGATTAGCTTGTCCCGAAACAGTTATGTAAGACTCCTCTACCATCTACCTTTGTTTATGAGCGTGTATGTGAGGTTCCGCAAAACCAACGTTCTGGAGACTGTGGAATATTTACAATCAAGTTTATCAAGCTTCACTGCCAAGGTTCAGCATCAGGTGACATAACAGACCAGATGACGGACAACATGCGCATGCACTATGCGCTAGATGTCTATGTACTTATATTCACTTTTGTTTAAGTATTTTATTTTGTTGTGCAACTTGTATTATGTGTCCTTTTCTCTGTTTAATAATGTGAATGTTTTCGTTGCCATCAATAAAGGCATATCTACGTGGACGTATTGGTATAAATCCATCAAGTCATGTCTACGTGGACACATTATAAATTAACAATGTCGCGGAGTGTACCTTGTCCACTGTCTTATATGATCCATATTGTCAAAACTCTGTTCACCCTATAAAACATTGTCCAAGGGTCCACATGTTCCATCACCAAATGTAGTTGGGTAGTTTAAAATTAAATGTCACTTAATGCCAATAGATATAATTACCTTGGTAGTTCACAAATTTAATGGTTGCCATCCAATATATAGGTAGCCATGGTTTGCTTGATTTTAGCACCATATTACCAATTGTTTTCTACTTCATGGATACTTTCAAGTTTTTCTCTCTACCCTATGGCGTCAAACTCTCTATTGTCGTGTTACTTGGTAAGTCTGATTTCCAACACCTAGGTCTACTAATAGGTAGCTGTAAAGAGGGTTTAGCAATAGCATTCCATCCATGTGTGTTGATGACGACATTGTTGCACGCGTTTGAAGCATCCCCAAACCTTTCTGTTAGCGGATCCAGGTACAACCATTTTATTTCCCATTGTTCACATGCTGGGAACGTAGCAGCATGTTACTTTGAGAGTTTACGTCTAACAGGATGCGAAGGTGATGTTGATAATGCAATTGATATCCTAAATCTATCATATGTCCCTGTCATTTCTCCAAAAATCAACCTTCTCGGGTCTATCTTACTTTATTGCGATGGAAGAGTAAATTATGCAACCGGTTAGATGGTTAGATTTTTATCAGCATCTCCATCATAGCAGGAAAGCAAACGCCTAGTAGAGAAAGTGGTAGACGACTTTTGCAACATGGCTTCAACAAATTTGCAGAAAAAGACATCCACCGCAAAGTTACTCATGAAATATATACCTACTAGCTGCGCTCCTCATTGTCCCCAGTGCCCACCGCGTGGGAAATGCCCAAGATACTTCTTACAATCATGTGTTTTCAAGTTATAGAATATGTATTATTTCAACAACGCCATTCACCAACATGGACCCGAGCTGTAGACATGGAAGAATAATATGTTATAGTATGTCTATGTCTCCTTAAGATGTTGGTTAGTTGTCCATAGTTGTTGTAATTTGTACTTACGGTTTCCAGGCATGGACGAGAATGATGCAAGCTTGTCTATGTAGCATGGTAGTTGTAATTTGTAGTTAATTTTCTGTTTGAAGGAAAAAATGGACATGTACTTAGTTGTCAATTGTAGTTGCAAATCCGTTCATGGTCAATAACGAACGACAAGATCAATGTTATTCAACTGTATATATAATCATGCATCCCATTCTATCCATCTTGTACACATCATACTTGATGGACAATAACCGAAAAAGACGTCCACTTATTGGTTCGATTGAGTTTCAGAACAACTGTCGTTGTGCTGTAGTATTAATGAGTATCGGTTAAAAACTTATGTCTATGTCTATGATTTACCCAGCCAATTTATCTCTATGTCTATGTATAAGACAAATCAGTTCTTGTCTACGTATTACCCCGCCAATTTATGTCTATGTCTATGTAAAATCCCAGACAATTTATATCCACGTCTATTTCCATTTGACCACATTTATGTCCACATATTCAACCACTCACTGTCCATGCCCCGAAACCGTAAGTACAAATGACAACTACCATGGACAAGTAACATATTCCTACATGGACAAATGGTTACAATTTACGTCTACCACCAACTATATTACACAGCATACTTGATGCACAATCAAGAAAACAGTTCTTCCATATCACCAATTTAATGTCCATGCTTTGAAACATTAAGTACAAATTACAACTACCATGGACAAGTAACCAACATCCTACTCCAACATGGACAAATGTTCACACTTTACGTCCATAACCAAATATTTCTCTTAATATATGTGCCTCATACAAGATGGACAATAAACAAAATAATACGTCCATATGCCAAAATCACTGTCCATGCCCGAAACCTTATATTAAATGCGTCCGATTAAATGTCCATGGTAGCATGAAAGTCCTACAACGTATTTTTGCAACTTGCTCTATTGTATCCTGGCAGGTTGCACGCCGTGCAATTCCGGCCTGCCCGGCTCGTCCCCTAGATATGGCACAACCAGAAAATTAGTCATTTCAGCAAGGAATTCCAGAATTCCACACTTTATAAATGATTTATGTAACTTACACGTTGCTCTCCTTGCGATGGAATTATAATGGTCCTTGGTCTGTCCGCGCCCCTTTTTGTTCTCGGGGGGTTTGTATGTTCGTCCACCAGATCCCTAGGCATATCGATGTCTTTTTCCCGTGCCGGTGGCATTATTATTTATGTCCACAGATTCAACCACTCACTAACTGAGTAACATTTTCCCACTAACGAGTATATATTGATGTTTCTTATATCAACAGCAGCCAAAGCATGGCAACATGGTACAAACAAGACGTCAAACACTCGGCATGTACAACTTTTCCTCTCCAAATCTATAGTGAAGACACAACCACTTTCATCATTCACTTGGTAAATAGTTGGTGAAGCATTAATAACGGCACAATCTGTTGCATCCTTTAGATGTTCAATCAATATATATTCAATATGGAGGTGCAACATGTCTTTGCCTCCATGGCTATTTTTTCGCGGGCACAAAACCAACTCATCAACAATGTTCTAATAGACTCAACCATGGTAGCTATTGGGAAATCAATGGCCTTTTGTAGCACTGCGTTTAGCGACTCGCATATGTTGTTGGACATGAGGTTGTATTGCATTCCAGGGAAGTAAGCAAGAGTCTAGTGAGCCAAACCGATGTCCAACAAATATTGAGCATAACTAGGGTTACGTTATTGCACATTCTCAAATCAATACCTAAAATCACCAATCCTGTATGACCTTTATGCATTAGAAACCATTCTCGCAAGACCTTCACACTTGAACCTATGTTTGACATTTCTCTCCACATGCACAATACACGCTCCATGTTTTGCATTTTTATAAACATTCTTTAGCTCCGCGTATATGGCTTGATGCCGGTCCGATACAAATACAAGATCTTCTGTGTCATGGACAAAAGTTTGTAACTGGGTGAAAAACCATGTCCATCCAGCGGTGTTTTCCCCATCAATTACCCCAAACTCCAATGGAAAATTTTGGTAATTCCCGTCTTGCCCGCTTGCTGCTACCAGACAACTCTTATATTTTCCTTTCGTTTGGGTCCCATCTATGAGGACCACATTCCTCAGATGCTTGTATCCCGCCACGGAGGCACCAAATGCTACAAATAAATATTTAAACAAGTTCATACCTTCCACTTTTCTTGGAACGGTTTTCACCTTTGATATTGTACCAGGGTTTGTCAGCGACAATAGATGTAGATATTTAGAAAGGAATTCATAACTTTCTTCCTCACTACCCTTACCTCTTTGCATTGCCACTTCCTTCGCGTACCATGCTTTCATATATGATATAGTAACATTAAAATTAGTCAACATAAGTTGTGGTACATCACAGACCCGGGGTCCAACTTTCCCATGTGCATACCGGGCTTTCAATAAATTTCCAAGTATGCTAGTTGTTGCTTTCTTTCCGTATTTCGACCGTGCATTAACGTCACACGTATAATTCAACGTCACTGTCCTAACCTACACCTGTTCACCCCCCTTGTTCATGGTTGCGTATACCCTCTAGTAACATTTTGGATCCGAGTATACATAAATGACCCTTTTTATCGGAAGCCTGTACCTTAAAGTTGAATAGTCTTTTCACTGAGTACATTGAAATGGCCTTATGCAGCTCCGCCTTATATTGGAAGTTCATCCCCACGTGAATTGCATCCCCACCCTTTTTCAAACTCATATTGGCTTGGTCACTTTCTACCCTACCAACAGTATCTTGATTCGGCGGTGCATCACTTGCCATACCCATCAAACCTATAGCTCCTTTATAGAAGTTCACACCTAACAACATATCACCAGACTGCTGTTCACCCACCCCTTATGTATTGTCACCATCAAACGAATTGGTACAATGTCCACCGCTACAAATATATTTTCTTCCATGATCAGACGTTGTTTGTCCACATCTATCAATACAGTATACATTTGTTGGAAGGTTCGCATGTCCCTCACGGTATTTGTTTTCTTGTTCACCACTAAAAGTTACATGCCCAATACCACAAAGAGTACCTACAATTAGGGAATGAGTTATTCAACGACATTCTCTGTAATTAATATTCTGGAAATAATTGTCACTCACCTTCCAAGTTTGGTCCATTCCTCCCTGACAATGTTTCTTATCCATCCGAAGCTCGACCTTCTTTGTCCACTTTACCATACACCACAATATATGGATCCCAGTTGGGTGGATATTCGGTATCGATGTATTCCCCCATCAAGTCGAAATCATATTCTGATGGCTCATTCATGTTGTCATACGAACCATCATCATATCCCCCACTCACATCGTCCCACCCCACAATGTCCATACTTCTGCTATTTGTTACGTGTTCTTTTCCAGGTCGTCTTCTCTTCTTACTATTCTTCTCCTTACAATGTTGCAGATGTGTCACACAGTGATGCAGAAGTTGAGTTGGTGGAATCGGCTGTCGAATCTGAACCAGTAATGGAAGAACCACTTAGAAGAGGACAAAGACAACATGTACCGTCTGTTCGACTCAAAGATTATGTCACATACAATACTCATAGTCAATCCGAAAAAGTACACTCGTCTCATCTACCCGACACACCATCATTGCCCTCTAAAATGGTTCAAGGTACAACGTCTCATCCTATTTCTTGTTATGTATCTGATTGTGGTTTTTCATAGAGACATCAAATGTTTATTGTTGTTGTATCTACGGGAAAAGAACCAAGAAGTTATAAGGAGGCTATTCTTGGTGAGAGATGGCGAAAAGCAATGAAAAGTGAAGTAGATGCATTCGAATTGAATAAGACTTGGGTTCTGGAGAATCTTCCAAAAGGAAAGAAAGCTATAGGAAGCAAGTGGATCTTCAAAATCAAGTACAATGCCGATGCGACAGTTGAAAGATACAAAGCAAGACTTGTTTGTCTTGGAAATCATCAAGTAGAAGGGGAAGATTATGATGAGACATTTGCGCTAGTGGCTAAGATATCGACTATTTGGACTTTGCTGCAAGTGGTTGTAGCAAAGGATTGGGAAGTTCATCAAATGGATGTGAGCAATGCATTTTAACATGGTGACTTAGAAGAAGAAGTGCATATGAAGCTTTCGCCGAGTTCAAGTCCGATGATCTAAACAAGGTATATCATATGAAAAAATCTCTTTATGGTTTAAAACATGCACCAAGATGATGGTTTGCTAAACTAATGAATGCGTTGAAGAAGTTTGGATTTGTAAAATCCTATTCGGACTACTCGTTGTTCACATACATAAAGGGAGACAAGAATCTTCGGATATTAGTCTATGTGGATGATTTGGTAGTGGCTGGAAATGATCTCTGTATGCTTACAAAGTTCAAAACATACTTGAGTCAGTGTTTCAAGATGAAAGATTTGGGTAAACTCAAGTATTTTCTTGGTATTGATATTGCAAGAGGAGAACAAGGCATGTATCTTACACAAAGAAAATATGTACTTGTATAATTTCAGAAGTCGGCTTACTTGGGTGCAAACCAGTGTCTACACCAATTGAACAAAACCATAAATTTCTTTCAGACAATAGTCCAGCATATAAAGATCCAGCAAGGTTTCGAAGAGTTGTTGGACGACTTGTTTATCTGACTATCACACGTCCAGAACTGTGTTACACAGTTCACGTTTTGTCACAGGTTATGCATGATCCCAGAGAAACTTATTGGGATGCAGCAATGAGGGTGGTACGTTACTTAAAAGGATGCTCTGGCCAGGGAATAATGCTTCTAGCTAAGTGTGATTTGAAAGTTCGGTTTTTTGTGACTCCGATTGAGCTAGCAGAAATCTACATGATCCAACTTAAGGGGGAGTATTGAGAAGAGTCTAGAAGAATCAAAAATTATTATGATTGATATCGTTTATGTACATATTAGTTTTAAGAAGTATTACGTTTTTGGCAATCATAGTTTGTATAAATTTCACATTCCTCTAATGAGAAGAATAAGATCGTTTCTTTCATATCTTTACAAAAAAAATTTCTATCTATTGAATCTAGTTTATGTTCACAAAATCATGTCTAGAACTCAAAAAGTTCATAAAAACGACTAAGTATTGAAAATTTACCCAAAATGTCTTAATGATTAATTAATAGGGAATACCACTGAATGTATATTATATAACCTATAATTAGTTATTTGACATCTACTCTAATCCTCTTTTTTAATTTTATTTTACCCTCAGGACACACACTCTCTCTCACTTGCTTTGCCTAAATCTCTTTTTTTTTTCTTGTGACAAATTTGTTTTTCTATTACTTATTTTTTGGGTTTAGATTTATGATTTATTTTTGTGTTTAGTGTTTATATTTTGGGGTTTAGGGTTTATATATTTTGGGGTTTAGGGTTTATATTTTTGGGGTTTAGGGTTTATATTTTGGAGTTTTGGGTTTATATTTTGAGGTTTATGGTTTATATTTGGGATAATTTGCATAATATACATAAGAATGAAAATATTAAGTAAATATACATAAGTATGTATAATTGAATTGTTGGTAACAATATACCACAATTATCTCATTCTTCTCCTATGTTTGTAATCCAGACGCATATATGTAGTTTCTTTCTCTCTCTTCCTTTTATCTTTTTTTCTTTCACCCCTTGCATTCTTTTTTAAGTGTTAAACTTTTTAATTCAAATAATGGAATCATAAAACCTTACATAAAAAACACACACATTTTTTTATGAATCTAACAAGGGTAGAATTATTCAAAACATATTTATATTTTTGAAGTAGTGAATAGTGAATTTGGTTAATGACATAAAAACTCAGAAATAGTCGGACTACTCAAAACGATAGACGAGCAACTGAAAATAATAGTCGGACTACCTATGTGACAAACCCCAAAACCCAAAAAACCTAAACCAAAAATCCAAAAATAGAAATTCAAAGTACCAAAATAGAAACCAAAACCCCTAAAATATAAATCTAAAACCCTAAAATATAAACCCAAAACCCCAAAATAGAAACCCAAAACCCCAAATATAAACTCAAAACCCAAAATATAAATCGAAAACCCCAAAATATAAACCCAAAACCCCAAAATAAAATCCCTAATCCAAAATCCCAAAATAAAAACCCTAAACCCTAAACTTTAAACCCAAAACCCCAAATTAGAAACCCTAAACCCCAAATTAAAAACCCAAAACCCCAAAATATAAACCCAAAATCCCAAAATAGGAACCTAAAACCCCTAAAATATAAACCCAAAACCTCGAAATATAAATCCCAAACCCCGAAATATAAGTCCAAAATCCCAAATATAAACTCAAAACCCCAAAATATAAACTGAAAACATGAACATATAAACCCAAAAACCAAACATATAAACCCAAAACGCAAATATAAACCCTAAACCTAAACACATAAACCATGAACCCAAAAATATAGTCAAGTAATTCGACTATCCTAAGTACGTAGTCCTAAGTACGTAATCACTATTCACTATTTAAAAAAATATGAGTCCATCTTTAAAATTTTAATCATGTTTAATGTAAAATAATAAGTGTTTTTTAGATATCATTTTGTGATTTTATGTTTTGAATTTATATGATTTAGTTTGTAAAAATAATTAAGGGGGTAAAGTTTCTTGAGTTAAACTAAAAAAAAAAGAGATTGGTTGAGAAAAAAAGAAGAAGAAGCGAGTGAGAGTAGAAGAGAGAGAAATAGTACTATTGCATTTTAAAAAAAGTTTTATAGTAAACCTAATATGTAGAGGTTATTTTCTTAAATATATGGGATGTTTTTATTATCTGTTACAATTATCCCTTTATATTTTGGGGGTTTAAGGTTTATATTTTGAAGTTTAAGGTTTATATTTTTGGGGTTGATGGCTTACATTTTAGGGTTTTAGGTTTATATTTCTGGTTGTGGATTTATATTTTGGGGTTTTAAGTTTATATTTTGAAGGTTTAGGGTTTATATTTTGGTGTTTTGAGTTTATATTTTTGGGGTTTAGGGTTTACATTTTGGGGTTTTGTATTAATATTTTGGGCTTAGGATTTATATTTTTAGGGGTTTATGGTTTATATTTTAGGGTTTTGGGTTTATATTTTGAGATTTTGGGTTTACATTTTGGGGTTTTGGGTTTATATTTTGGGGTTTAGGGTTTATATTTATGGGGTTTAGGGTTTATATTTTAGGGTTTTGGGTTTATATTTTGGGGTTTTGGGTTTATATTTTGGGGTTTTGGGTTTGTACACTTAAGTAATCCGACTAGTATTTTCAGTAGTTTGACTATCATTTTCAGTAGTCCGACTAATCCTGAGTTTATATTTCATTAGCCAAATTCACTACTCACTTTTTAAAAAAATATATATCCGTTTTAAATAATTTTAGTCTTGTTAGATTCATAAAAAATTGGTGTTTTTTAAGTAAGGTTTTATGATTTGATTATTTGAATTAAAAAGTTTAATCTCTAAAAAAAGAGAAAGAGATGAGCTACATTAGCTAGTAGTCACACACCAATGATAGAAAAGAGATAATGGTAGTATATTAATACCAAAAAATAATTATATATACCTTTTGTATATCCACCTAATATTGTCAAATTTATGTATATTCAGCTAATTTACCCTAATTAATACTCAAGTCTTGAGAAATTGGAACAAGATACTTATGCGTTGTCGCTAGCCTTCAGAGCTTGTTGTGCGGAATTTATCTACGATAATCTTTGTAAGATTCAAATAAACGCTATGATAAAAAAAATTTTGAAGAATGGAGTTTCGTGTTTGAGCCATAGAAAATAAACAAAGAGGTTTTTTTGCTAGCTAAAAGTGTTACCAAAGACTTCAATAACATTATCCTCGAGTAAAACAAGAACTTTTCTCTCTCTAAAAAATGATTTCTCTCTCTAGCGGCGTGACCTAGAAGCTGGTTAGGTTTTTGAAACCTTGGATATGACAACCTTGGGTCGAGCTCTCCGACGACGGCGCACACCTCTTTTTCTCTCTCCAACGATGAAATAGCTCCTCTCTCTTCTTGTAAGCGGTTCTCCTCTAAGCTATGTTCAACAAAGCTCCTCAAGATTTTCTCCAGCTTCTGCTAAGCTTTCAACTAATTTCTTCAACATCGACTTCGTCTAAGTCTTGCAGTCCCGAGTTTAATCTAGCCTTGTGCTAAGCACTTTCAAGATCTTGTTTTTTCAGACCTAACAAAAGTTTGGTCTCGTTTGTTACTGCTCCAACCTATCAAGACCGACTTTGCCCTTCGTTCGGATCCTTTACTATGGAAGTTTACAACAGATGATTTGCTTCCACGTGCTTCTCTAGCTTCTGCTAAGCTCCTGACACCATTAAGATTCGCTGCTCCTGGTTTAGGTCATCAGTCTAAGTCCTGGTTTAACACTGTCGTCACTCTTACCGTAACAGTAAAAGCCAGCATATTTCTCACCGGAACAGTTACGCCATCAATCTAAGTTTTCAAGTGACAATGAGGTTTATTGGAAAATTTTGGTCTGAGAAGATTTTTTTGTATAACTCGATTCTAGCTTATGCTAAGGTTACAAATCCAAGACTCTAGTCTCTAGCCACGTTTTTCTGAAATCTAAGTAAAAGAATACCTCGTTTAGCTTAGTGCTAAGAACTAATTTGTCCAAGCTTCTCAAATTCAAGGATCTATCTTTCTGGTTTCACTTCTAGCATAGTGCTATGTAACTTCTGGCCAACAAATCATGAGCCAACAGTCACACGTCATAAGAAAGGGTGCATCATCTTCCTCTTCGGCAAGGCGCCGATAAGAGATGGAAAAAGAAGACGACATAATCCAAATTCTAGCTTGTGATCTTACTCTCGCATTAGAACGGTTTCAAAAGACCCTCATTGGACGAGTATTGAGGCAAGGAGGACGTAGTGTTGAAGCTATGATTTCTCTTCTCCCTAGGGCTCGAATATGGAATGTTGAAGGTAGAGTAAGAGGAATTAATTTGGGTAATGGATGTTTCAATTTGATTTCGACATAGAAGAAGATTTGATTATGGTGTTGGGTAAACGATCATGCCATTTCAACCATTGAATCTTTGCTTTGGAGCGATGGGAACCGTCAACCAAGGAGAACTTTCCTAATACGTACCATTTTGGATTAAGATAACGGGGGTTCCGGTCCACTTATGAAATGACCTAAATTTTGAAGAAATAGCAAAGGCCCTGGGGAATAAAGAAGAAATTGATGCTCCAAATGCTCGCCTCAAAGTCTCAATCAATGTAGTTGAACCACTTTACTTTAAAAAGAGAATAGGTTTTCAGGGTGGTGAAGTCTGATCGGTTTAACTACTGTATGAAGGCCTAAACCACTATTTCTTTTCATGTAATTGACTCTCTCATGATATATATTCATGCCCAAATATCTCGGAAGAGGATCGCGTAAAGAAGTTTAGCGAGCTTCGAGAACCCCCGCCTTTAGATACTTTAAAGGACCAAAGGAACTCTCATATTCCTCTTATTGATAGGAGAGGTGGGTACAAAAGACCTAGATCCCCCATGGGAGAAGCCCCTGAAAGATCACCATCTCGTTCTAATTATCCTGGTTATTCCAGAGGAGAAAAGAGTTCTAATATAGCCAAAAACTATTGGAAAACCAACCATTTCGAGAATCATAGAATCCCGGTGAAGGAATCCGAGCGAAGAAGGATTGATAGTCATAATCAACCAACCAAGGTTTCTCAGAACAATGTTTGGAGTCGGCTAGATCACCAACCAACGACAAAAGTCGGGAAGGATATTCCTAGATCTCATCAAAGGAATGTTGGTAACACTTTGAGAGAAGCTAGTCTCAAAGACCAAAGACCTTCCCATCCACACCAACGCTCTAATCAAGCTTGGAGAACTAGAGACCAAGCCTTGAGGAGTCGCCGAAGTAAAAAGGACAAGACATCCTCTATCTCAAGGAACTTTGAGAAATCACCTATTGAGAGAGCCGATTCTCAAAGAACCATCTTTGCTATCTTTCCTTTGCATCATAAAGCAAATAAGAGTGAGAATGGAGTGCTAGTGACACATTTGAATGAATCTTCGGAAGAAAGAAAAAAAGGCTAAAAGGAAAAGCTCATATGGTTGAGGCCCAGAAAGAAGGTACTCCACTATCAAACATGCTTTTTTCCCTTCAAATGCAAAGTTTCGAAACCGAGGAACGCTAGAGATTAGAGAAGAAGGAGAATTAGATCAATCTAAAGATCAAAAAAGGTATCTCTCCCCCAATCAAAAAAACGGTGCCTAGCTTAGAGATTGAAGAGCTAATGGAGACCGATTACATTGCGAATATGGTACTTAATAGAGAGGAAGAAGCTGAGGTAGAGAAACTTGTGGATGAATTTGAGGATATAATCATGGATGAAAATATGATGCAAAATGATGATCTTTTGGTGGATGAACCGGGGTATGACACAGAAATCATAGATGCTTTAACACAACTATCTTCAGCTAATGCTGAGCAACAAAGTAAAGATCAAAAAGTGTCGGGGAAGCCTCTAAGATTACCATCAAGCAATACTTTGGCAAAGACAAAGGTCACAAAAAGGTATCATTGGAGAAGCTGATTCCAAAAAGAAAGGATATCGCAACCCAGAGAATATAGAAACGAAAGCATCAAAGAAACTAACTACTATCTAGGGACGCCAATCTCCGAGGAAAAGTCGAGGACTGGGTACCTCCTTAAAACCCATTTCTTCTAAGTCCCTCGTTTTGAGGTGTTAAAATCTATTAATAAGTATTCCATTGCTATTTCAGGTTTGGTGGGATCCCAGAAACCACCCAGTACAAAGATATGAACACTATCTCCTAGAACTGTCAAGGGGCGGGAGCCTACTTGACTAAGCAACACTTGCGAGAGTTGCTTTGTTTTTTCGCACCTTCTTTTCTTTTTCTTTCTGAAACTAAAAACCGTCGCTCTTTTTTACAAGCGAATGATTGATATCTCGGCAATAATCAAGGGACACAAAGTTTACATGACCTTTATCTATGGAGATCCGATCTTAGAGTACTGAGATTATGTTTGGGAGAGATTGACCCGTATGAGTAGCAATAGGACAGGACCTTGGTTTATGAGTGGAGATTTTAACGAGATTACGAGCAATCACGAGAAGAATGGAGTCCGGAAAAGACCAGAATCATCCTTTCTTGCTCTTAAGACTATGTTAGCAGACTGAGGGATGATTGAGTTCCCTTTTAAAGGGAAACCTCTTTCTTGGCTGGGGTACAAAAATTTCGGAAAAGTCCAATGTCGCCTAGATAGAGCAGTAGGGAATGAAGACTGGCACCGAACTTTCTCCCACACCAATGTGAAGTATCTTAAATTATGGGGTTCAAATCACCGCCCTATCTTGACCAGGATCCTGTCAAGGGTTATTAAAACCCATAGGAGTTTTAAGTTTGACCGAAGATGGCTTCACAAGGATGGATTAAAAGAAGCCATTGAGACAGGTTGGGGCTCTTTATCTATTTTTCCAACTCGAGCCCTACACGTCAAGTTAGGAGACGCCAGAAGATCGATTTCCCGATGAAAAAGTTTTAACCCCTCCAATTCAGAGCGAAAGATAGAATCTCTAAAAGACCAGCTTGAAAAATCCCAATCGGATGATAACAAAACAAGCGAGGCTATCTTGGATTTAAAATGAAATCTTTGCACAACTTTCAGGGAAGAGGAATTGTACTGGAAACGTAAAAGTCGAGTTTTGTGGTTACAAGCCGGGGAATGAAATAAAAAATTCTTCCATGCGTCAACCAAACAGAGGAGAGTCCAAAATTGCATTACCAAACTAAAGAACCCTTCGGGTGGTTGGGCTGAAAGTGAAATAGAAATTGAAAAAGTAGCCTCGAAATATTTCCAAAACTTATTTAAAGCCTCAGAAACGGGAGATTTGGATGAGGCCCTCTGGTGTATTACCGAGAAAGTGACACCAACTATGAACGCATCCTTAACAAAAGATCCACTGGATAGTGAGATTATTAGAGCGATTGGGGAAATTAATCCGGATAAGGCACCTGGGCCAGACGGAATGACCAGCCTTTTCTACCAGCATTTCGGGGATGTAACTAATCCGGACATCATAAAGCTGGTAAAGGACTTCTTCAGATCTGGACATTTTGATCCTCGGTTAAACTCGATAAACATTTTCTTAATCCTTAAGACCGAACGACCACAAGAGATGTCAGAATTTCGACCAATAAACTTGTGCAATGTTAGCTATAAAATTATCTCTAAGATTTTTTGCTCGCGTTTAAAGAAAATTCTTCCAAACTTGGTGTAAGAGACACAATCTGCCTTTGTGGCAAAGAGACTCATTTCCGATAATATCCTTCTAGCACATGAAGTTTTCCATGCGCTACGTACTAACCCCATGTGTAAGTCAAAATTCGTGACCATCAAAACTGACATTAGTAAAGCTTATGATCGGGTGGAATGGAACTTTCTAGAAGATATACCTTTAAAGATGGGTTTTGATAACATATGGGTTTCTTGGATTAAATGGTGTGTATCCTCAGTATCATACCAGATACTCGTGAACAGAGAGTCGAAAGGAAACATTCAACCCTCCAGAGGAGTGCGACAAGGAGATCCCCTTTCCCCTTTTCTTTTTATTCTCCTCACTGAAGCTCTCATCTCACATCTTAGAGGTGCAGAGGAGAAAGGGAGGATCACAGGTCTGAAGATAGCAAGAGCTAGCCTAGCAGTATCCCATCTTCTGTTCGCGGATGATAGGCTCTTCTTTTGTAAGGCAGATATCCAACAATGTGCTGAGTTTATGAGAATTATTAGGCTGTATGGAAAAGCTTCGGGACAACAACTTAACCTTGATAAATCCTCTAATCTATTTGGTAATATGGTGGATCATGACATCAAAAGTACCCTTAAAAGAACTCTAGGCATTCATAAAGAAGGTGGGATGGGAATGTACCTGGGTTTACCAGAGAAGATTTGCAGCTCCAAATGCCAAGTGTTTGCTTTCATCCGTGAACGTCTGCATGACAGGATAAATCTATGGTCATCTAAATTCCTCTCGAAAGGGGGAAAGGAAGTTTTACTGAAATCGATAGCCCAAGCCCTTCCTACCAATGTGATGTCTTGCTTTCTTCTCCCGAATGAAATCTTATCCAAACTTCAAGGAGCAATTGCAAGATTCTGGTGGAGTACAAAAGCAAACAATAAAGGCCTACATTGGATAGCATGGGAAAAGATTTGTACCCCTCTAGATCAAGGGGGATTGGGATTCAGAGACCTCCACAACTTCAACATCGCCCTCCTGGCCAAACAACTTTGGAGATTAATCGAGTTTCCAAACTCCCTGCTAGCACGGGTGCTCAAAGGTCGATATTTTCGGCACATGAGCTCAATGGATGTTATGAAATCAAATTCTCCATCATTTGGGTGGAAAAGTATTCTAATAGTGCAAGCCCTCCTAAAAAAATGCCTAAGACATACTATCGGCTCAGGAGCCAAAACTCGTGTTTGGTTAGACCCTTGGATTCTGACTAACCCTCCAAGACCAGCTAAGGATATATTAAACCTTAGAGACACAAACCTTGTTGTTAGTCATCTCATTGACCATTCGAAGAAGCAATGGAATATGGAAATCCTTGAAGCATTGGTGGATCAAATTGATATCCCGTTAATATGGAGACTCTGACCTAGCTACCATAACAGAGAATATGGTATATGCTGGACGTTCACAAAATTAGGCCTTTATTTAGTCAAATATGGCTATGAGATAGCATATCACCTAAAAAGTGAAGGAAAAATTCAGGTTGTTTTAGAACCCAATACTAAAACTTTGAGAGCCCTTGTTTGGAAGCTGAAAACGTCACGTAAAATAAAACATTTTCTTTGGCTGGTAATCTCTAGAAATCTGCTTGCGTGCAACCGTTTAGTGGATAGGCATTGTGGAACGGACCGATCTTGCCAAATATGTGGGACATCGGAGGAATCCATTAATCATTTTTTATTCTTATGTCCACCAACCTTACAAACATGGACACTTTCAAATATCCCAACGAATCCGGGCTCTTTCCCGAGTGATTCTCTATTAGAAAATTATGATTACCTTATCCTTCGTGCCAAGAACGAAGGGGCCCTAGGGAGTACTCTAGCCGAATTCCCCTGGTTATTATGGTTCATATGAAAAGCTAGAAACAAATGGATCTTTAATGCAAAAAAGATCTCCCCATTGGATGTGATCTAACATGCGACAAGCGAAGAAGAAGCATGGAGATCGGCACAACTTAACCTCGATAAAAGGCAAGACCCGACAACCCCAGCACAAAACCAGAATATGGTCACGAGTGTATCACCTTATCCAAGATGTCAAGTGGATGCATCTTGGGTGAAAAACTCAGACTTTGTAGGTGGAGGATGCGTCTTTGAGATAGAACCAGGTCAAGTGACCTTTAGCTCCTTAGGGATAAGTCAAGTGTTGTCTCCCCTTCATGCAGAGTTCAACATCTTACTTCGGGCTATGAAAAGCTCCTTACAACTTGGCCTTGACTCCATGTCCTTCCAATTGGACTGTCTACAGCCTGTGAAGCTAATAAATGAAGAAGAAGAATGGCCCTTTTTGGCGTCGGAATGGAACAAATTTGAGCACCTTAAAGATTTGTTCACAAATTTTAATATTTTCTTTATTGCACGAATTCTCAATGTAAGCGCGGACATACTTGGTAAAGGAGCCCGCTCCCAGAAATCTTTATTTTCCCATGTAAACATTTTAGTTCCAAGGTGGTTAACTTCAAAAGCTAATCTTCTAATTCTGAATTAATATTATATGGTGTTTGAGTGAAAAAAGGAAAGAAAAAAAAGTGTTACCAAAGAAAATAAACTACGCTTCTATGTTGTTGCATACGTTCCTCCTATCAACTATTTTATATTTTATGTAGTTTAAACAGCTCTATGTCATGTATCCTCTATTTTTTGTTGTTTTGTGTTACATCCTTCGTTTTGTTGTTTTTGTCGAAATTTCTTCTAATTTGTTTGTATCATTATATATCAAGCTTTTAAAAAAATGACATAGACAATTTCTTTTTTTGGTCAAACGACATAGACAATTTCAATTTAAACTAATTAAGCAACAGTAAAACATGAATTCGGATTGTGAATTTTTTTTTTTTTTTTTTTTTTTTTTTTAATTNTCAATTGGAGAATATATTAATTTTGGAGAGATATTACACATAAGAGATTCGTCAAAAAAAACAAGAAAAGCAAAAGTTTGAAGATACAATTTTTAATCACAACGCAAAGACGACCAGTTGAACATGATTTCGGATTGTGAGTTTTATTACAAGTTTCTTTTTGAGAGACGAGAAAAACATTTATGAGCTCTAAAATCACTCATCTTCATTAAACATCAAAGATAAACACAACTATATTGTATCATATCCTTCGTACATTTATGGAAGAAACGTGTTGAGGATACAATCAAGGTCCAAGTAATTGCATTTTATATAACATACATATGCTTCTTCTTTTTTGTTTAGATTCAAAAAGTCAATGATATTTCATTCAAGTGGATGGCTACTTCGTTAATGGCTGATTATGGACGTAATCATACCACACATAGCTAATATAATAAAATACAAAAGGGATCTAGAAACTATAATATTGAATTCATTTGTCTTCATGAACCAACCTTTTTGCCAGATAACTACGCCAACAGATCCAATTCCGTACGCAACTTAACTAAAACAAAGTTGAAGCTTTGAATTTACATTTCAAAGATCAAAGCAAGCCATCCATCCCACTATTGCTTTAAACATTTATAAGCTAAATCCAATTATCAATCACCAATTAGCCTAGCTATTACATATTCAGAGTTGTATAAAATGTAGATAATATTGTTTTGACTAAAAGTTCAATGAAGCCATTTACCTGAAAGAATCAAGAATCAATCGACCTTGCATTTATGAACGCATGCTGTTACTGTCAATACAACTCCAATGATCAGTCCTAATAACGCCATTGCCAACACTGTTCAATCCAACCCAATCACGCATATATTAGTAGTCTTAGAAATAATTATTCATAGTAAGAAGAAAAGATAAGAAATAACATACCAGCAATGGTGAAGTAGATGAGAATTGCCAATCGGTATCGCGTTGTTCCTGGTAGTTCAACTTCAAGGGTGCAATGCCTTTGGGACTTTTCCTTTGTGGTTGGATCTTTCGGGCCATTTGAACCTTGTGTTTGGAGTTGGGACAGTGCAACATTTGTGCTTAGTACTATGTGTCCGTTAACATCTCTGATCTCAAGTCTTATGGTAGCCGGATTTGCATTCCAATCAATTGATATTGCTCCAAAATTTTGTTGTCCTGCAAGTAGTCATAAGATATTGTGACCAATTTATTTCTCCAAAGCTGGAATCTATGAATACGGTATTCTTTATGTAGACTCATTGTATCTTTGACTTATCAGTAGATCTTGAAGAGATATGGAATTGCAATGCAAGATTCTTAGTTTTATGTTTAGTTTATCAAGATTCATTAAAAGAACAAAGTGAGAAGGCATACCGTATGTGCATGATCTGTATTTGCAATTCTCATTGATAACTCTCATCGTGCTTGGAGTGTACCAGAAAAGAAGCCTAACAATGAAACGCAAGGGACGAGGGAACACTTTCTCCACAGATTGTACTAGACCACTGGAGGTGACATCATATAATGGGTATCCAATAGCACAATCGTATCTCGTGATTTCTCCAAAATGAACATCTCCGCTAATGAATAAAACTCCATTTCTCTATAATGGTATAGCAGGCATATAATTAAGATGGAAGATAGGTGAAACAAGACTCGTACCCCCCCTCCCNCCCCCCCCCCCCCCCCCCCCAAATGTCCACTGTCAACATACCTTAGTATCTGATATCAATTGGAAAAGACGCTTCCTTTCCTTTGGAAAACGTCCCCATGACTCCATATAAAAGAGTGGACCAGTAGTAGCAGAAAGATTTGATATAACCTGTACAAATCCACAAACCATTTCAAAACTCAGCTTTATCAATTTTGAAGTTAATGATCAAAATGAAATTGGACAGAAATGTAAAAGTGAGTGACAATAAGTAAAACTGGTCATGGATTTTGATAAAAATAAGTTGCAGAATACCTGAATAGATGATCCTATGATAGTAATTTCACTACGCGGACCTCTCAATTCTTCTTCTAGCCATTCCCACTGAGTATCACCCAAGATACTGCCGTCACTTTGCAAAGGGTCCCTATGATATCTGGTATCTAAAACTATCACCTGGAGACATAAAATCCCATTGAATCACATATAAAAATAACAATCCAAAAACTATCAAAGGAGACAACCGAATTGGAGTTTTGGTAATACTAATACCTTGAGTCTCCGGTTAGGTGGACCAAAAGTATAAGATGCATAAACTCCAGCTTGCTTTCTCCGTGGACTATCAAGAGGCTCATCCAAGAAATCAAGCATGAGTCTTTGATGAGCCACTTTACGATCAAACTCTTTTCCGGCGTCATTTAAACCGTAATCATGGTCATCCCAAGTGCCAACAACCTTGGCGTTTTTCTTGAGACGAGAATAGCCAGGATTAGACTTGGCTTTGGAGTATCTTAATTTCATTTCTTCCTCTGAAGAAGGCACAAACCGTGGTGAATTCTTCCATGGTCCAAAAGTTCTCTCTTTCCCAAAGATTCTAATAGGTTTTCTGATATCTCCATAGATGTTGTCACCCAACCAAATGAACAGTTGTGGATCAAACTTGTTTATTGCATCCCATATCGGCTAATTTCACGCAAATCCCGAAATTTTGATTCTTGGCAATTGGCATATATAATAATAATGTAAAGCCAAAATATCGATTTGTTAATTTACCTGTGGAGCGCTTTGGTTAGCGCATGATCCGAAAGCGATACGAGTGATCGGAGAATCTTCAGCTATGAGCGTGTCCGTCACGATCGCAGCCGTAAAGAGCCACCAGAAGGAGAAGAGCGTAAGCCTCATGAAGATGTGGATAGGAGAGCAGAGGGAACCCTAGAAGAATCAACCATGGAAATTAGGAATCATTTGCTGCGAATTGCAGTTACCGTTGATAGAGAAACTAACCGGTCAGTTTTATGTCGTCTTCGTACAGCTTCTTCTGGTGGCTTGCATTAGCATTACTATTTTCTTGTTGCCCCTCGATTGATTGTATACTTTTTTTCAATTAATAGTGATGTGAACTTTTTTTTTTGTTTTTTTCATCTGACAAACTTTATTGGAGAGTCTCTGCAGATGCCACGTCAACTACTACAGAATCAAGAAGCATAGCGCATATATATATATATTTTTTTTCCAAAAGAATCTTTTAATTGAAATAAAAGAGAAAACATAGTTAGAGTTCGACTTGCAAAATACAGAGATATCTAATAAAGCTAAAACTAAAAATTGATTAACCATGAGCTAACAACCTGCTCTTCTCTGCATCAAAAAAAGCTCTTAGCCATATCGGAGCTCCTGCAGCTACATAAGACGAGAACCTTCCTTCTCTTGTCATATTTTGGGCTATTTTAAAAGCACCTACATTGCATTCTTTGTCTTCAAACTGGATATACCAAAATGGTTTGTTTGATGTGAACTCCAAAAGAGGAGCAAGAAAGCCTAGCCACGCCGGAAAGTCATTCGGTTGATGGAAAGCCTTAATCATATCCATGGATTCACAACAAAACACAACCCTTTCATGATTCATATTAGCCATATTTTGAAGAGCCCAATCCCAATTGTTGACTTTTGCTTCCTCTAGAGAGAAGACATGTGAGTAAGATCTCCTACTGTGAGAAATGACTCTCCCTTCATAATCCTGTAGAACCCACGCCGCACCAGAGACATCTAGGCTTTGATTACATTAAAAGCTAAAGTTGCACTTTAATTCTCCTTGAATCGGAGCCTGCCAGTGTTTTGTGACTGCAGCCTCACTATTCCTTCCCTTGTTTCCTATATTGCAGGCTTGAGCCGCTCTCCACTGGTTCCTACAACTCCCTGCCACATTAACTATATCTAATGCTGGGCCCATCAAACCCTCAAACAACCTCCTATTCCTATTCTTCCAGATTTGCCAAAGGATCCAAGGAGCTAGATCTCTCAAATCCCCGAGAATCTTGATATCATGGCTGAGAGCAAATAGGTAATGCATGTTTTGATATATGGAGGAGCTGTAACCATCTTCTGGAAAAGGTACATTGGATAACGCCCAAACTTGTCTAGCAAAAGAGCAAGAGAAGAATATGTAATTAATCGATTCATCTCCGTTGCAAAAAAGACATCCATCAGAGTTTCTCATTCCAAGAGTTTTTAATCTTTGAGCCACAGCTAAACCACCACGTATTAACTGCCACATAAAATGTTTTATTTTTGTTGGTCCCTTCCAAAGCCAACATTCCTCATATAAGATGTTAAAAGATGGCTTATACTCTGCTTCCAAAAAGCTATCATGATGTTTCAACCTACATCCTAAAGCATATGCCGATTTAACAGAAAAACGGCCATTTTCTCGTAGTGCCAATAAAACATATCACTTCTATTCACCATCGGACGTCTTTGACAGACAATAGCTACGTCCTCTTCAGTCAGCATAGCACAAAGCTTATTAAGATCCCAAACGTTCTGCTCTGCATTAATTAAGCATTGAACCTTTTCCTGCAAGTCCAGCAGATTTGTAGAGAAATGTGGACGTCGCGGATTACAATCCCAAATCCAAGAATCAAGCCAAAGCATGGTATCACGCCCATCCCCAATCACCTTTCCCAGCCCCTTGATCAATAATTCTCTACCAAAAAGGACACTCCACCAAAAACGCGCATATTTCATGGAAGATAAAAAGAGAAATTTTCATTTTTATACAAATTTTATTTACAGATTTTTACAGAAACTGCCATAATGGGCCTCCTTCCTTATGGGATATACCATAATGGTTCGTTTTTGTTATTTCGACCATATTGAACAGTGATGTTGGCATCGGCGAAAGACGGAAATACCCCTCTGTGTTTAAGGAGGTTTTTGGCGGGAGAGTTTCAGCGAGTTGCGAGCATTTAATATCTTCAATGACGATTTGATGTGTTTATGTTGAATAAATATTTAATTAAAAGTAAAAAATGCCATAATTGAGATTGTAATTACTTTTTGCGAAAATTAGCTACCCATAATTAAAAGCTCCTCCATTAATGCCGAGCTGGTTGAAGTTGAAGCAGAAATGCGATTTAGGTATGTATTGATTGTCGAAAATTGTGAATTTTTAAGGTAATTAACAGATAAATGGTTTGCAATGCACGTAAGCATGAGTTAACTGTCGGTGGACAATGTCAGTGACAGTTATGGACGAGATTTAAAAAGCTATTTTTTTTTGTTAATGCTAATTGAGTTGTAAGGACATTACAATAAAATTAGTGTTGGATAATTGAGTTTCGTGTACGTTACATTGTTGTATTTTCCTTTCAAAAAGAAACAAAGAAATGTGGATAAGATTATGAGCGATAACGTTCGAATGTTAATAATGGTCATGCACTATTAATGTGGTATACCTTGCACATTGTGTGTACCATATACCATGAGGAATAATGCGAGGGGGAGTAATGAGAACAATCGTTTTTCATATTGGCAGGTAAGATATGCCGGATGACATTGACTATAACATTCTAATCATTATTGTGGATTGGGAGTGTTTTGAGTCAGGGACATGGCATTTTCGGGTGGAGAAAAATGTGTTCTCAAGATGTGTCAAACTAAGAGTGGACGAGGACTACTCAAGATTGAAAGCAAATATTTTAGAAGAATATGGTGAAAAGCTACATGGGCGGGAGTTTTGTTTAAGCTACTGGAACCAGAGCGATAATGTGGATAACAATATTAGTTTGGATATGTTCAAAAAAACAATGTTGCCGAGGGATGGACTAAATATATATTTGTCCATGAAGGACAAATGTGAAGTGGACGCGGTCAGGGAGAGGTTTGGCATTTTATGTCCACCTGATGATGAGGCCTTTAAAGGGTTGTCGGCTGATGCAGTAGATCTAGAAATGCCGAGGGCAGCCAAAATTTACAAATGTGGTGTTGACAACGCCTGAAAAGAATTAGCAATTTTATGTCCACCTATGGTGAATAAAGATATAACTATGAATGGAGATATAGAAGTGGGGATTGGGAGGGACTTACGAAGATGATAGCTTCCTCACCAGAGTGGACCAGCTTAAAATGCGGCATCGAGAGTGTGGGAGTGGTCATATTGTCGGTACAAGTGGACATAAAATGCATATGTATATGTTGGAAGATGTACCTACATTTAATTTGTTCGAGGAGGAGAGTAGTAAGAAGAGAAGACGACCTGGAAAAGAACATGTAACAAATAGTGAAAGCATGGAAATTGGGGGGGGGGAGGATGTACGTGGGGAGGATGATGATGGTTCGTATGATAGCATGGATTCACCATCGGAATATGATTTTGATGCTATGGGGGAATACATCGATAGCGAATATCCAGCGGACTGGGATCCATATGTTGTGGTTTATGCAAATGTGGATAAGGAAGGTCGGGCTCGTGATGGACATGAAACCTTGTCGGGCGCGAATGGACAAAACTCGGAACGTGAGTGACAATTAATTGGGGAACAAGAATTAGACAAGAATATTTACAATATTGAATTGATTAATCGTTGAATGACTCATTCCATATCTGCAGGTATTATTGGTGGTATTGGGGATGAAACTGTTAGTGGTGGACAAGAACACATAAGTCATGAGGGACAAGTGCTTCGGAGAGATGTAGATGAAGCTGATGGACGTGGATGTGTTACAACGTAAAGTGGACAGGAAACCTTGTCGGGCGCGAATGGACAAAACTCGAAACGTGAGTGACAATTAATTGGAGAACAAGAATTAGACAAGAATATTTACAATATTGAATTGATTAATCATTGAATGACTCATTCCCTAATTGTAGGTACTATTGGTGGTATTGGGGATGAAACTATTAGCAGTGGACAAGAACACATAAGTCATGAGGGACAAGTGAACCTTCGGAGAGATGTAGATGAAGCTGATGGACGTGGACATGATACGACGTACAGTGGACAAGAAATTATCTGTGGCGGTGGACATGGTACCACCTCGTCACATGGGGAACACACACTAGGGATGGGTGTACAACATCCTGATGATACGTCATTCGGTGTGAATTTCTATAAGGGAGCTATGGGTTTGATGAGTATGGCAAGTGATGCACCGCCGAATCGAGATAATGTTAGGAGGATAGAAAATGACCAGGCCAATATGAGTTTGAAAAAGGGTGGGGATGTAATTTACGTTGGGATGAATTTCCTAAATAAGGCGGAGCTGCATAAGGCCATTTCAATGTACTCGGTGAAAAGACTATTCAACTTTAAGGTTCATGCTTCCGATAAAAAAAGGGTCATTTATGTATGCTCAAATCCTAAATGTTACTGTAGGGTTTACGCAACCATGTACGAGGGGTCTGAACAAGTGGAGGTTAGGACAATAACGTTGAATCATACTTGTGACGTTAATGTATGGTCGAAATACAGAAAGAAAGAAACTGCTAGCATACTTGGAGAGTTGTTGAAAGCTTGGTATGCACATGGAAAAGTTGGACCTCAGGCTTGTGATGTACCGCAATTTGTGTTGACTAATTTTAATGTTACTATATCATATATGAAAGCATGGTATGCAAAGGAAGTGGCTATGCAAAGAGGTAGGGGTAGTGAGGAAGAAAGTTATGAATTTCTTTCAAAATATTTACATCTATTGTCGCTGACAAACCCTGGTACAATATCGAAGGTGAAAACAGTAGAAGGAAAAGTGGAAGGTTCGAAATTATTCAAGTATTTATTTGTAGAATTTGGTGCCTCTGTAGCGAGGTAAAAGCATTTGAGGAATGTGGTCCTCATAGATGGGACCCAAGCGAAAGGAAAATATAAGAATTGTTTGGTAGCAGCAAGCGGGCAAGACGGGAATTATCAGATTTTTCCATTGGAGTTTGGTGTAATCGATGGGAAAAACACTGCTGGATGGACATGGTTTTTCACACAGTTACAAACTTTTGTCCATGACACAGAAGATCTCGTTTTTGTCTTGGACCGACATCAAGCCATATACACTGGACTAAAGAATGTTTATAAACTAGCTAGACATGGAGTGTGTATTGTGCATCTGAAGAGAAATGTCAAACATATGTACAAGTGTGAAGGTCTTGCCATAATGGTTTCTAATGCAGCAAGTGTGCTCAATATTTGATAGACACCGGTTTGGCTCACTGGACGCTTGCTTACTTCTCTGGTATGCGATACAACCTCATGAGCAGCAGCATATGCGAGTCTCTAAACGCAGTGCTACAAAAGACCATTGATTTTCCAATAGCTACAATGGTTGAGTCTATTAGAATATTGTTGATGACCTGGTTTTGTGCCCGCAGAAAGATGGCCATGGGAGCTAAGACATGTTGCATCCCTGAGATTGAAGATATATTGATTGAACATCTAAAGGATGCAACGGAATGTGCCGTCATTGAAGCTTCACCAACTATTTATCAAGTCAATGATGGAAGTGGTTGTGTCTTCACTGTAGATTTGGAGAAGAAAACTTGCACATGCCGAGTGTTCGACGTCTTGCTTGTACCATGTTGCCATGCTTTGGCTGTTGTTGATATTAGAAACATCGCTATATACTCTTTATTTGGTAAATGTTACTCGGTTAGTGAGTGGTTGAAACCATGGAAAGAAATAATAATGTCACCGGCACGAGAAAAAGACATCGATATGCCTAACACTTTGGTGGACGAACATACAAATCCCCCGAGAACCAAAAGGGGGACGGGCAGGCAAAGGACCGTTAGGATCCCATCGAAAGGAGAGCAACGTGTAAGTTACATAAATAAATTTTAAAATGTGAAACCCTTGATTCCATGCCGGAAATGACTCATTTTGTGGTTGTGCCATAACCAGGGGACGGCCCGTGCAGTCCAGACTTGCACGGCATGCAACCTCCCGGGACACAATAGGGCAAGTTGCAAGAACCCGCTGTAGGACTTTCCTGCTATCATAGACGAAAATGGTGAAGATGTGTCCATGGTAGACTAGGATGTTGGTTAGTTTTCTATGGTAGTTGCAATTTTTACTTAAGTTTTCAGGGCATTGACAGTAATTATGGACAAAATAGGAATGGGGCATATGGACGTATTGTTTTTTGGTTTATCCATCTAGTATGAAATGTGTAATGCAAGTTTTTAGCAAAGACAAGTAATTCATTTTATCTAAGGTCTTCACTATATCCATGATGATCCTTATGTTACGTCGATGATGTTCCTTCTGGACAATAAATTTTGGATAATCTTCTCTGGTTGTATGTCCATGATGTCATCTTCTCCAACGTCAGTACGTTGTTGTATCTCTAATGGACGAAGATGTTCGATTGATGTTGTTTTACATAACGTATAGAGTATGAATAAAATTGTTTTTTGTTCTAGAAAATTAGGTGGACGTAATGGGATGCATAATTATACATTAAGAGAAATAGACATCGAACGTTACATAAAAAGTCGCAAAAACCAATTTGCTAGGATAACAAAAAATACGTGGATAGACAAACCAACAAAACATTACGCCCATATTGCCATTACGGTTTTGTCCATAATTACTGTCAATTCCCCGGAAATCTTAAGTACAAATTATAACTACCATGGACAACTAACCAACGTCCTAGTATAATATGGACAAATATTGACCATTTTCGTGGTGAATATTTCCGTCCTAGTCTAACCTTAAGTAAAAATTACAACTATCATGGACCAATTTGTTAGGATAACAAAAAAAATACGTGGATAGACAAACCAACAAAACATTACGTCCATATTGCAATTACGATTTTGTCCATAATTACTGTCAATGCCACAGAAATGTTAAGTATAAATTACAACTACCATGGACAATTAACCAACGTCCTAGTCTAACATGGACAAATATTCACCATTTTCGTCCATGACCTACTATATTACCAGCGTATTTTTAAATGTCCATACGAATGAATATTAGTTCGCATACGTAATAAAATTTCGTCCATCGCCAGTAATATCCTTTCCAAAGCTTGAATACACACCATCGTAAAAATAATTCCGGACATCTTCAAAATGGAGGGCTTCCGTAACAACAATACATATTTGTAGACAATATGTATTTCTTAAGGACCTTCGCGTTCTTAAGGACCTTCGCCATGGACCTCTTTTTACACATGTTCATTTTGGACATATAGCAGAAGTCAGAAACAACTTTCTCAATTAAGCATATGTTGTACTCCGATGATGGTGAGGCCGATAAGAATCTCACTATTTTCCCGGTTCCATATTTGACTCTTCCGTCACAGTACAAGAGTATAGCTCATAAAAGATTGATTTTCAATGAAATTTATGGGGCATGTGTTAGGTCTAGTAATTCAATGGCGTTATCAACTTCTCCTTCGCAACCTACAAGACGTAATCCCTCCAAGTAGCATGTTGTCTCGTTCCCGGCTTGAGCACTCTGTGAAATGAAATGCTGAAACTTGGACCCGGTAGCTGCAAGATGTGGGAAGGATTCAATCATGTGCAAAGATGCAGTCCTCAAAACACGGGGGTGCAACGCCAGTGTGATGCCATCTTGCCCACTAGCGATTAGAGGGCCTAGATGTTGGAAACCATACATCACAACTAGTGCTACAATTGATAGTTTCAGTTCAAAGGATAGAGATGATAAGAAAAAATCCCCCATGAATGAGTAGGAGAGCAGAAATGAGTTAGTGCACTAATGTTGAGCATCACTTGACATATATTGTATGTGAACCAGCATTTTATTTTCTCAACAACCCATGTACTAGTAAAGGGATCCCTTCATAAATAACCCTAGATCTAAATTGAAGTGGATGTAGGTTAGGAAGTTAGTAAGTGGTACTAATCTATCATGTACAAAATGACACAAGTACATGGCACATGTGGGCCCATGTGACATCATTAAGTGCGTTGTGTGATTATGGAACAATTAATGGACATAATCTTGTACGCTGCATTTCGTCCATGTACGAGTACCACTTAAATGCAACCTTTTTACATAATATTATACAAACCATTATCATAGAAACAAGGTCCACTTAAACAGAGATAAGTGCTTGATGCAATTCACTTAATACAAGTTGCACAACAAAATAAGATACTTAAACAAAGGTGAACATAACTACTTATAAGTTTTGAAGTTTTAGGTAACAATTTTGATTGGGGCATAGACAATTACGAGACAAGACTCCTCAGACCCTTAGTTGTTTCACAAATTCTTCATAGACATCTAGCGCATAGTTCATGCGCATGTTGTCCTTCATCTGGTCCGTTATACCACCCAAAGCTAAACCTTGGCAGTGAAGTTCGATAAACTTGATTGTAAAAAGTCCACAGTCTCCAGAATGTTTGTTTTGTGGCACCTGACGTACACGCTCATAAACGAAGGTAGATGGTAGAGGAGTCTTACATAACTGTCTCGGGATAAGCTGATCTGTTGCCGCTGACAACATGTCCACGAGAGGGTCTATTGTCGTGCTCATCTTACGTTCACCGGTTGCACTGTGCAATGGATCTAGTATTACTATCTTCCCCGTGATAAGATTAATCACCAATGCTTTTTGCCCTAATTCATAGGGGCATACAAGGTGTCAACATCTTGGTACCATGCAAGCTTGGTGGACCGATTTGCAATGATACCTTTTACATAATTCCTTTTCATATTCTTCCACGTCCACAAACCTCTATTTTTAGACCTCTTGAATTGTGTATAATCGAGACAAAGCATTCGAGTGAAGAATGTGTCCTTAATCACAATCATTTTCTCTATCAACACATCACCATGTCTCCTCCACAATAGACTCAACAACGCATCCATATACTGAAAACAAGTCACATAAATATTTAATAATTGGTGAAATATGCAACAACCAATTATGGTGTCTTGTTTCGAACCGTTACTTATAGTTGAATCCACCTAACTTTGCGGTTTGTAGATCTCCATGAAAAATTCCTTCCGAACCGAGTGTCCATCAATGATGTACTCGCTACACAAGAAAACATCAACCGGTTGATATATCATTTGAATCTCGAATAAGAGAATAACACAAAAAGTGGGTGGACATACTTCTGTTTGTATGATTTCAGCGCCTTCATGAAGTTCTTTTCAATTTGTCCATCCAGTCTCAAGATAGAAGGATGGACCAATCTGCGCTCGACATTCCGTGGCATCGTTGAGTCTCTTAATATTCTAGGGCGTTGTCTATCCCTTTGCAACCTCTTCCCAGCATGTTTTTTCGATGCAGAATTACCAAGAATGTCACCATCATAACCACATGAATCCGAGCTTGTTTCCTGTTACATTGATGCCATGTATAAAGACCTTAAGTTTAACATTGTGATTAATATACAAAAAATTCTTCCTAAGTTTTGCACTTAATGATAAGATTCTTACCGTCTCTTCATCGAGCTTAAGTTGTACATTTCCTTGTTCTGCATGATCGGCGTCTAGCTCGTCCGATTACTAGGGGAGTGAAAAGAAAAGGAAGAGCATTATTGGATGAAAATATAAATTGTTAAGTTATGTCTTACCTCTTGCTCTACATCACATGGGAGACCTTCTTGGATTTTGTCATCCATTTGCTGGTTCGATTGAGTTTCAGAACAGCCGTCATTGTGCTGGTATCAGATAATGAGACCCGTTCAAATATATGACAATGTCTATGTATTACCACGCCAATTTATGTCCATATCTATGTATGAACCATCAATTTTATGTCTATGTATTACCCATCCAATTTATGTCCATGTCTATATATTACGCAACTAAAGTATTTGTCCATGAGTATATGTTACGTCCACGTCTTAATTGCTTAATCATAGACATTAGTTTTACCCCCGCCAAATTATATCCACGTCTATGTATTTCCCATAAATTTATGTCCACGAGTGTGTATTACCCAGCCAATTTATGTCAATGTCTATGTATTATCCAACCAATTTCATGTCTATGTATTACCCGTCCAATTTATGTACATGTCTATATATTACCCAGCTAAGGTATTTGTCCACGAGTATATGTTACGTCCACGACTTAATTGTTTAATCATAGACATTAGTTTTATGTTTCGTCCACTCATTTTGCATTGATATGTCCATGGAATGCATACGTTAATGTGATAAGGCTTTAGAAAATTGAATTACGGATACCAACTCATTTTGGGAGAGCTGGGACAGCTGATCCGCTTGCTCAGTCTCCTGTTCGTCTTGTTGGTCATTCAGTGGCTCCACCGCTTGGTCCGCCTGATTAGGAATAAAAATGCTAAGCCTCTGAAACAAAAATTAGGGAGAGACATGTTTCAGATATGGTCCTGACGGACCGCTCCCATAGGATATTACTAACCTCTCCGCCAAACATTGGTCCAAGTACCTCATCCTCTTCATCCTCCAATTCATCAGTAGACTCACTTTCAGAGACAGAGTCCTCACCCTCACACAATGGGAAAATTATGTCGAGGTATCACTCCAAACTTGTCCATATGAATATGTTCACGTTCAGCTTACCCAATCAAGAGCTCTGAAAAAATTTTGTCTGGGCGGTGCTTTCTTTGGTTCCACATATACACCCTCCATCTCCATTTCCTTTAGTGGACATACCTAGTCTAGTAGAGGGTTATACATATATTCATGGACATATTCAAGTTTAGATAGACATATGTTGTCCACGCATTATTCTAGACATAACATGTCCATCTACTTAATTAGGTGAACAATAGGATATGTACTTACTACTTTTGATGCAATTTGTGGGACACCAATCTACTCTTGGTCTTGTTGATCCACAAACACCTGCGCTTCCTCAGCCACTTCATCAGCCTGAGAACAAATGAAATTGAAACACAAGCTATGTTATTTACTAATTATTCCATGAAATGACTACATAATGAATCATGTCCACATATACATAAGTCCACTACATATTTGTACTCACCTCCCCTGCTCTTACTGTTCCCTTGTCCTCTACATCTTCTTCATCCATTTCATCATTAGATCCACTTTCCGATTCAGAGTCATCAGACTGAGACGGAATAACACCATCAACCACATTATACATTTCCATAGGACAAAAATATATTTGATTGAAAAGTCTTACTTACCAATTCAACTTCTCCTGGGATATATTGGCCAATAGCCACTTTCTTTGCTTCCACACCCACCCCCTCCAGCTTGTTTTCATCTTCACGTGATGCTTCCTCATGGACAACTGTTTTGTTTTTATCACCCAGAATCTCGTCCACGGCTTCAACCTGTAAATATTAAAAATGTTATGGACATCAAACTTCAGAAAAAATGTGCACCAAACGGACAAGTAAATCAACTTACTTCATTTTGGTCAATGTTTTTTCCCTCTGTGCACACCATCCCCTTATCTTGCTCATCCTGTCCCTCGTCGTATACTATGTCCATAAGTACCTGTTGTGAATGGTTGGTCTGCACCAGAAAATTTGCAAAGCCGTATAATTTAGATTCATTGTATATAAAAAATTGAACCTATCAACCCCCATGACATTACCCATAGTCCAACCCTCCGTAATAACGCTTCACCCTCTTTATAGAGAGCCTCATTACATAAAATCCTACGCATCTTGGGACAGGTTACTACCGGGGGAGCAATATTTTTGGGCAGGTCGTCGCGAAGGCTTTTGTCATCACCGGTATCCTCCTTGGTCTTAACCTATAAAATGTAAAAAAACATTGGTTACAAAACATGTGTGAATATGTCTACACAACGACCAATTGTTTTATATATGGATATAAACTTGCTGAACAACATCTTCATTTGTTGATCTTGGTCCGTTATTTTCACCCTCTCTTGGTACTACGTCTTCCCTAGTCTGAGACAAGATCACATCTTCTTCTCTGAACTCTAAACTCTTGCATGCGCTTGACGACTTATCCCCCATGCCAAACAAAGACAAAAGTTTCTTATTAAACAATGTGTAAATAATGTGCTAAGGTAATGTTCAACATATAACAAACCTTCTGAAGAGATGGTTTCAATACTTGACATCAGCCTACGCTCTCAACGGTTGACACGTTCAATCTGTTTTCTGTGGACATGACATGTGTTTCGTCCACATTCCCCGATGGCTGAGGTGTCGTTAGGAGAGCCTAAATACAAAAAAATGGTTCTGGTTTTATTAGCCCAAATATGAGATGTTTTCCACGCATCAGTAGTATACAAACATTTCAGCAGTATTAGACAGCAAGATGTGCAATTAGGTTCTTACCTCCTCAGACAGTTCTATTAGTACGTTTAACACGCTTGGATAATCACCAAAATCAGTATTCTCTTCACTAAACAAAGGACCTTCATCCCCCTGGGATTTAGGAGTATTGTCCTCCTCGAATGTAAAATGTTTGCTGAACTAAACCATGAGGGTCTTTGACTTAACCACATTTTCTTCACCAATGAACTTCCCACCCCTCCGCATCTCACAAATAATCTCGTCCATTATCTCATTTTTCATCTTCACCTTCTCTCGCTCAATGTGAGAAGCAATGTTTTCACACTATTGAGCAATAATCTGCTCCCGTAATTGAGCCATAATCTTCTCTGAATTTTCAGACAGCATTTTGTCCACATGGTTGTATACATCTGCTAGACGTAATTCGCGTTCCTCGTCCACTTCAATACCACTTTCTTTTCCTTCTTGTTTACTTGTTACGGGCTTTGAATTCTTAGCATTTTTCTTGGGGTCATCCTTCTTCTCAATGACAAAAATCGGGGAAAAGTCAATTGACCCGCCAATCCACATATTTTTCTCAAATTTGAACCCTTCAACAATTAAACTCTCCATGTACTCAGCTGATGGGTCCTCTACCTCATCCATCCAATAGTCGTTGACTTTCGTGTATTTTTGGTCGTCCGCAATAAGTAGAGGTGGAACATACATCTGTTTAACAAAAAAACTATTGAACATACTAAAGACACAAGGAATATAACTGCAGATGGACTATAATTCTCCTAATGGACATAAGTTTTTCAGCACCATAAGTAACCTGGTGGCCAATCTAAAAAATGCTATTACTTACCGTTGAAGAGTTCTCCAGTTGCAAAATGTTGGAGTTGTGGAATGTTATACACGCCGGCGAACTGTGGAATTGTGGAATGTCCCCATCCTCAGGTGGTGGTAGAATCTTCAACAACTGTAATATAGCAGCAAAGAAAAATAATTGAAGTCTAATCGTGAATCTGTGCGTAGCCGTATGAGACCCATTAAGATTCGATCGTAGACGGTTCTCGTCCTTGCATTGCCTCCCCACTTTAAACATCTCAATGGTGAGCAAGAAGGATTCGCGACCCCATGGATAGTTCTCAAAAGCTTCAATATCTTTCAACATCTCCATGATTTTGTTTGTAGCTCTAACCGGATTGGTCTTACACAACAGAATACCTTCCACAATCACAAGATACGCAAGTCGGATTCTTCGCCATGCCGGCATTCTTTTCGCAGCAGGCACGTTCTTGTCATTTTTCAACATGACGACAATGTCCTTTATCAATACACTTTGCTCCTTACTACCTAATAGCTTGTTCCATTAGGGATGTTTCGGATCTTCTTGAGTTTGAATTCTCTGCAATACAGACTTCTCGGGATATGGCCCGCAAGGCAACCCGGTTGTTATACCAAATTCATGGAGTGATATATAAAAGGGATGTCCACCAAAGACAAACCATACCTCGTACCTCCTAGTTGTTACCAGAGATCGGCATAACATCTGATGGACAAGTTTGTCGGACAGTGAAGCAATCCGCACCGCTATGTTCAGTAGAAGGCCAAATACCAAAGATTTAAGTTGTTCCAACGCTTCAGTTCCTTCCAGAGCGTCCACGAGATCGAGGAGATATTCAGGTTTGGAGTATGTGTTAATCCGTCCAACGGGGGGATATCGGTCAACCGCATAGAGCCTGTGCGGTAGTCCGGCTGAATCAACTATCATCTCTTCCTGTATGGACAAAACTTTGGGCTTCTCGTGGACGACGTATTTTCCTTTTCTCTTTGGTCCATCTGACTTTCGGTGGACCAGATCTGATTCTGGATTTGAGGCCATCGCTTCTGTGGACAAACCAGGAAAATCTCTATGGACAGGATCTTGTATCGTTTCCCTTCTGGTTGTCTGTATTCCGTCTTGTCCATGATCGATGTTGGATTCCATCCTCGATGAAGATTCTTCTGTAATCTTCGCATGGACAGGATTCTGGGTGTTGGTTCTTGTTTTGTCTACAAGATTTGCAGATGTTTTTTTCACAGCCGCTCCGACGTCTTCCCCCGACGGACCGGCGGTTTGTTTCAGTGCAGATTTTACGGGCATCTTCGAGGGTTTTTTTCTGGGTTCACCCTCTTTGTCCGGTACAATATGCTTATCAGCAGCAACAAGATCTTCATCGGCACCAGTAATATCCACAGATTTCTGAATCGCCGAACTCCGCGGTTGAGTCTTCTCCGAACTCATGTCTTTTTTGGTAACAGTTGTTTCAGCGGTTGTTTTTGTCGGCGGTTTACTATTGAACCATGGGGATGTTCGTATCGTCGTTTCGTCGGACATGCTTCACTCTGTGATTTGTGTTTCGAGATTAATGGTGCTTTTTTTATTCTATCAAAAGTGAAAGAAGAAGAGAAGAAGCAAGTAAGATATTTCAGCAATTAATGAAAAGGGATCTGTGTCATGAGCTTTTTCTCGATAAGGACATTCAAAAGGATTTAAAATAATTTTTAAATTTGTTTTAATTGTTACCGAGGACAAAGAGAGTAAACTCTCATAAAGTGATTTATGGTATAAATTGTAAAATGAACCTAATATGACATTCTTTATAATAAGCACTCACAATATGGTACTGAGTGTAATTTTCCCTTTTATTTAACTTCTTTTTTAATGTAATAACTTTTAAAATATACAATTCATTACATCAACTATATATTTTAATTACTCTAATACATAAATTATTAATTCTCAATAAATTTGTACATAGATCTATTAACTTACCGTCTAAGACACAATTAACATTTTTATTAATAAAAAAACTAAAAATTAACCGGGGTTTCTAACTCTGGTGGTAAATGGCTCATAGCTGTGAGTTCGCCACTTATGTTTGAATCTCGGCCACCATCAATTAACATGGGGTGAATTTGGCGGCCCTCTTGAATACCTTTGGCGACTGCGGACGCTTTGAGTCTAGTTGGAGTCCTTCGGAGCTCTGGATACCAGGGTTACCAAAAAAAAGAAAACTAAAAATTTAATATAAACCAAAATTAATAAAAGAAAGTATAAGATTTCATTACAAAAATTCCAAATTTGAATCTAGAAACCTACACAAAATAAATATTTTCAAAAACAATTTAAAAATTTCAGAAAATTTTAAATTATTCAAAAATGAAAATAATAACTGAAAAATATTATTTAAAAATTAAAATCTACATTAATTAATATATATATATATATAAACTTGAAAAAGATTAATTTAAAAAAAAAAATAATTCTATATCAAATATTAAAAGTTTGTTTTTAATCAATGCTTCACAATAAGTCAATAATATTTTCAATCAAAGTCATCAACCATGAATAAAAGTGAACAAAATTAGAAACTCGAATTTTAGCTATACTTATTTTCTCACACAGTTATCACGAATTTTGATTTGTACCAAATATTTGATCAATCTATATTTACCTAAAATTTAAATACTTGCAAGTGCTTAATTAGTTGGTATTTGTTTAATAAAGTAAAATCAACAAGTAAAACTTATATATGTTTTTTGAATATATATATATATATATATATATATATTATTGTAAAATCTANACATAATTTTATGAAAATTTATGATTATTTTTATTTTATATTTTCTATTTTAAAAATTGAAACATGTTTTTTTTATTAATTATTTATTGAATTTTTAGTAAATTTTTAATATTTTAAAAATTTTGTGGATGCTATTTATACTAGTATGAATAATGCCTACATTTTCAAGATGTTCCATTGATAGTGTCAGTTTTTGACTGATCAAACAATAAATTTGGGAAAATACCCAAAAAATTAAACCGACTATAGAAAATTTGGTTAAAAAATACACGAACTATTTTGATTTCCTGTTTAATACACTAACTATAAGAAATTTATTTTATAATATTTGAACTTACTAATTTCGTAGAGTTTGGACATCGCAGTTGACAGAAGACTAACAGACATTAGCCATAATTAGCCAACTTTTTTTCACTTGCCAAATAATACATGAACTATTAAAATTTTCTAACTTAATACATACAATAATAAAAAATTTCAATCTAATACATGAACTAAAATTGTTAAAACACCGTATAAAATGTGTGAACTAAAATAATTTTATATTAAAAATATTTATATTAATTCAAAAAAACTAAAATTAAATATAAAATTTATAATAATACAACTTTCTTATACAATTTTCATCACTCGTTATATTTTTACTAATAAAATATTTATATTTATGTATTTACATTGTTATATTAAATATAATACAAAAAATCAAATATATATAATTATTATTATTTCACGTGTTGAATATAATTATTAGTATATACGTTTGAATTTTTTATATTATATTCTAATAGAAATTTTCTATAAATACATCATTATAAATGTTTTATTACTAAGTGGCTTTTTTCTTAAAAAAACACATGGCAACAAATGCATACCATTCTTCCTTAACTCAATTGGTGTTCATTGATATCATTTTCCTTAGTCATTCCTCGTTTTGCATTTGATTTTTGGCTTACTTTCATTGACAATGTGCCTCACGCTCTCTTTTTTTTTATTATAAAACAACTAGGGATTATCCCGCGCTACGCGCGAGTTTTTTTTACATAAAATTATTTTGTGATCCGTATATAATCAAGAAATTGTAGAAATCTTTTTTTGGCTAGGGGTTGAGAACTATAAAATTACTTGCTTTTGATTACATGAACATATCTACAATACAACAACTATATATTTCAATATTGGGTAAATGATTATGTGTGTAAAAGTGTTTAACAAAAATTTGTTTTTACATTGAAATCCCGATTTCAAAGTTAATTTGTGTTTTTTGAAGCATTTTAACTTGATCCGTTCAATGTTTGTTTGTTTTATGTTATAATTCAGTTTTCTATCTTTGGACATTTGATTCTGCCCATAGTTGAAGGACTTTGTAGCCCTTTCAAGTTTGAATGATATTATACGGATTGAAAAAACACTAAATTATTACTTTCACTTCACTTTACGTCTAACTAATGAAAATCTCTTCTCATGTGTAACCAATTAAAAATCGAGTCTTAGATCCATTGAATATATTTAAATCTTAATCTTCTATAATTTATAAAGTATGTAAACAAAATTTTAAAGATTTAACTACAAGATATTCAATATATATATATATATATATATATATATAACTTAATTGGTTTGTTGAACTACAATATATTATATATTTCTATAAAAATATTAAATTTATTAAAATTTACCAGTATTTATCTTTATTGTGATGAACAAATAAGAAATTCATTAAGGATTTTATTACAATATCCGATTAATAACAATTGGATATTATCACAAGAACCTATTCCTCATATTATCATTTTATATTGATTAGAACACAACTTAGCACGGGAAAACAAAAATTAACCTAGCTTTTTATAGCTCTTGACATAGTTGACAATGTTATAAATTGTAGATCTACAATTCATTTTTTATTTTTTAAAACCTAAAATCGTTTGAACCCACGTGAAATATGGTTTTGTTTCAGTTTGGTTTGATTTCGATTTTTTATTTTGAACCATTATGATTTGCCGTTTAAAAATCACTAAAATAAATTCAAATAACGATTTTTGATATAACTTATTTAATATGTAGAAAATATATATTTCACACGTACGTCTAATTATTAAATAACTATAAAAATAAAAAATTCTTTATATTTTAGTTTAGTTGGTTTTTTTTTCTTGACCACAAACAATTTGGGTCTATGTTCTTCGATTTGTTAAATAAACAAACCTAAACATAATTTTCTTTTAAGAAAGTATCTAGTTCGATTTGGTTCTACTTTTCAATTCGATTCCGTCCATTTTTCGGTTATTTGTTCACCCCTGATATAGACTAAGCTAACAAAAGAAGTTAAAAATATACTTTAAGTGTTTCTTGATATGAATTAATATCTTAACTGCAAAAGTAACTAATCATCTCACTTCTCAACCATAAATCTTGAGTCATATTTTCTCCATCAAACAAACAAAGAAAGCAACATATTGTGAGTAGGATGCTATTAGTTGTCAGGATTAAGTTAGTGTCTTGTGAGGAAAAGGTATTGTTAATTTGTTATGCGTTTTTAAAGACTATAAGCATATCTATATACA